>JABUQX010143935.1:27500-32500 GCA_015478945.1 Trachelipus rathkii
CCTCTCCTCCCACCCTTATCCTGGCAACCACCAAATAGTGATCCGATATCCCCCTCCCCGCCCCTCTAAATACATTTACATCTAACAATCTGCCTCTATCCTTCCCATTTACACACACATAATCTAGTAACGCCTTCCCCCCCGTTATCTCACTCTTCCATGTATACTTATGATTCTCACTTTTTTTAAACCACGTATTCCCCACTATCATTCTTCTTTCGACACACAACTCTACCAGACTTTCTCCATTAGCATTCCTCTCCCCTACCCCAAATGGTCCTATTATTCTTCCCACCCCCACCCTTCCCACTCCTGCATTCGGTGCTCCCATTGGACAAATTTTTTCATTTACCCCAAAGCTTTCCCAACACTCATTCCGCCCTTCCCAAAATCTTTCTCTCTCCTCCTCCCTCGCTCCATTCACTGGTGCGTACGCACATATAAAAACCCACATTTCCCCCCCGAATTTCACTTTTACCCACATTATCCTAGAACTCACCTGTTTACACAATCTCACCTTGTCCCACATCTCTTTCCTCATAACTAATCCCACCCCTTCCCTCGCCCTCACTCTCTCGTTCACCCCCGAAATCATACCCTTGTATTCTCCAAAATTCATCTCCCTCTGTCCTTTCAACTTAGTTTCTGTTATCCCTAGCACATCCAACCTTTTTTCCTCAAACATCAACCCTATTTCCTCCCTCTTCAAATCCTCGTTTGCCCCTCTCACATTCATACACCCCACCCTGATTACCACTCTCCTCCCCATCTTTCCCTATTTCTATAAATAACTCAATCAGGCTGTACGCTTTATGGGAACCCCCACCCTTGGTGATTCCCAACACCTAGGGCTACCACCCCGCTCACCAACCCACAATGACAACAACAAAATACATTAAAATAACAAAAACACAATAACAGGTCGATTACTTAAAAACCCTTAAAAACACTCCCAATAAAAAAGTTAAAATGACAATATACAGTAAAAATATAAAAGGTTATAACCCACACCATCAATTTATATTATTTCCTATCCCCCTTCCCCCCTCCACTTCCCTCCCACTCCCTCCCTTTTCTTTCCTCTTTAAAATATGCACACGTTAAAAATTTTATTATCTAAAAAAGAGAAAACTTTATTTAATCTTTAAAATTCTTTAAAATCTCTTATATTTACAACTAATACAAAAAGGTTAAAATGTTAATAATAGCAATAATATCTAATATATAATAATAATATAATAATATATAATAATATAATAATAATAATAATAATAATAATAATAATAATAATAATAATAATAATAATAATAATAATAATAATAATAATAATAATAATAATAATAATATTTCAACAACATATAATCACTTCACATATTTAATAACAATAAGTATAAAAATAAAAATAATAATAATAACCAATAATATGTATGTATATATGTATATATAATAATAATAATATATATATAATAATAATAATAATAATAATGTAATAATAATAATAATAATAATATATATGCTGTAATAATAATATATAATAATATATATATGTTGTATAATAATGTAACCAATATGTATAATAACAATATAATAATAATAATATGTATGTGTGTATTTATAATAGTAATAATAATAATATAATAATATAATAATAACAATAATAATCTATGGAAATATAATATATAATAATAATAATCAACCAATAATAATATATATATATATATATATAATAATACTAATATAATAATAATATAATATACATATATAATATATATATCATATCATAATAATAATAATATATATGTATATATTTATATTGTAACCAACAATAACAATATATATGTGTAACCAATAATAGTAATAATAATAATAATAATAATATATATATGTAATAATAATAATACTGTATGTATATATATATGTATGTATGGGCGAGAGAGAGAGAGAGAGAGAGAGAGAGAGAGAGATAATTTAATACGTTAAAAAACTTCTTAGATAATTTTAAAATTATACTATTTTATTTCATTATACTATTATATTATATCTCATAGAATACAATGAATAATTATTATAATAAATGTATTACAAGGGATACCTCTCTGTTCAAACTGAATATACGATAAAAATAAAAGCAATTTCTCTTTCAAATTCAAACCAATAATTGAAGTCTAAAATAGATTTCAGAGGAATAAAAAAGACCACAATTCATTTATATCTTTAGTATTTGAAAACTTAAATGGTTCATCGTTTCCGAGGTTTGTCTCGTAAAAGGCATAAAAAAGCAATAACCAAATGTGTTGTCGTTGGGAAGACTCTTTAAACTATCAGTAAAACTCTTCACAATTTTTGTTGTTCATTTTTTGCTATTTATGACAATGTTTTTAGATGCTGCTCATAATGGGGTGCTCCTTTATTATTATTATTATTATTATTATTATTATTATTATTATTATTATTATTATTATTATTATTATTATTATTATTATTATTATTATTATTATTATTATTATTATTATTATCATTATTATTATTATTATTATTATTATTATGATTATTCGCATAATGGGGTGGTGCTTTATTATTATTATTATTATTATTATTATTATTATTATTATTATTATTATTATTATTATTATTATTATTATTATTATTATTAATTCATTCAAATTTTTATATTCAAAATAAAAAAATTGCAATTAAATCATTAATAGCAAAAATCACATACATTTTTATATTATTGAGTCCAATATATTACAATTTCAATTTACCAATAAATTATATTTCCCTAAGTATCTGAAATGGGGCTACTAATTGCAACACAGTGTTGTGTCCTTTGATCCCCGAAATATAATATCTGCCTTTCTGATATTTTATAATTGTTACTGACAAAATGATACATTTCAAACAACAAAAACAATAATGATATCTTTTCCATTCTGATAGTAATATTTATTGTATTAAATGTACATTACCGTAACGGCACTAATATTAATATACATAATAATAGTAGCAATAATGGTAGTAACGATAACAATAATAATAGTAATATTAATAATGATTTGTTTATATCACTTTCAAAATAATAACTATAAGTTGTGCCATAACACACAATGATTATTTTGGATAATGGGCAGGGTAACGGAAACAATCACAATGTATGTATTTGTGACAAACACTATATTGATATAATAAAAATAATATCACCAATAATAGTAACAGTAATAATAATAATAGTAATATTGATCATGCATTGAGGAAATCACTTAAAAAATAATAAATATAAGTTTTGTCATAACACACAATCATTTTCACTTAATGGTAATGGTAACTACAACAATTTCAATATTTATTATTGTGACTATTACAATATTAATAATATAATAAAAAAAAATAATAATAAATATTAAGTAATAATAATAATAATAATAATAATAATAATAATAATAATAATAATAATAATAATAATAATAATAATAATAATAATAATAATAATAATAATAATAATAATAATAATAATAATAATAATAATAATAATAATAATAATAATAATAATAATAATAATAATAATAATAAATAATATTAATAATAATAATAATAATAATAATATAAATGATCGTAATTCTATTAGTATTACTATTATTATATTTATTGATCATTTCTCTTTTATTGAAAATTTTAATCAGTGTTAGTGCTGTGGTTACTGCTTATTCTATTGAGGTGAGAAATTTAACTTGTTCTTGCCCTTATTTATCCTTTGATCCCAAAAATGTGGAAAAAAAATTGCTTAAAAAAAAAAATTTTTTTTGCCTTTTTTAAAAAGATTATTAATAATCATTTTCATGCTTTCATATGAGTAGCTTGCTTCTTAATATAAATTGAATTATTTTATATTTAAACTTTCTTTGTATATGCACTTTCACTCTTTATTCCTTATTTTTTTGACAATTTATCTCATATTAAACATTATGATAGTTTTAAGCTTATGTTAAAGCCTTTGTAAATACATTTCTGAAGAATAAAGACGAAAAACTCTCTTTATTTGAAATAAATTTGTCAAGGTTTGGTGATTGATTGCGACGTTGAATGAAGACTTTGCAATGTTTGAGTGAAATCTATTATTTACTATACTTCAAATTAAAATCTTATTTGCATGCAGAAATTAGTCAAATGCCATAAAAAATTAAAGAGTTTACACGTAAAATCGTTTGAAATCGCTTTACTAGCTTTAATAATAATTGTTCATTACAGCACATTTAAAATTAACAAGAATAAGTAATAATAATAATAATAATAATAATAATAATAATAATAATAATAATAATAATAATAATAATAATAATAATAATAATATTAATAATAATAATAATAATAATAATAATAATAATAATAATAATAATAATAATAATAATAATAATAATAATAATAATAATAATAATAATAATAATAATAATAATAATAATAATAATAATAATAATAATAATAATAATAATAATAATAATAATATAAAAAGTTTTTGATTTTATTTTCAAAAGTTCTAAATATTTATTTCTGTACATAATTTAATTTCCTTAAAATAATCTTAGAAAACAATTTACAGGAGAAGAAGAAGATATATTTACATAGATTTTCCGACGCGTTTCGTCTCTATACTTGAGACATCTTCAGAGGATTATTTCTTGTAAGCGAATGAGTCTTAAATTGATATATAATAATTAAATCAAATGATATTTAGTCTAACAGATAATACATTAAATTTTATGTTAATGTCTGGTCTGCGTGTTTTGATGTAGAAGGCCTCCGCAATTTTAAGTTTCTGGACTTCACATGATCCGTATAATATTGTGAAGTGTTTAGAAATATTATTAATAATTTAATAAATTTCTTCTTCAAAACTTCTAATGCTATAGACTTCAATAAAGAAGAGAAGTGCCTTCGTAATATTTTGAACTCTCACCTCAAAACTAAAGACACCTCAAAAATTAAAGTCAGACTATACCATAAGT
>JABUQX010143936.1:0-20000 GCA_015478945.1 Trachelipus rathkii
ATACTGCAACAACCAGGTCCAAGTCAAAATTATATCAGAATCCACAGCACATCGCTGACAGTTGTCAAACACTGAAAGACCAACTCTCCCATAGATCAGTGCAGGTTCGAGTCATCTATGACACGAAACTGTCTGATGAAGAGCTTAACTTTATGCAACGTCCTTATCGTATTATCACCATACCGTGCACTCACAGGGAGTGGAAAGATGTGTAAAACTGATGATGAAGCTTGGTATGCAGTATTAAAATCAAGGCAATTATGCCAACTATATGAATCAAACCAGACTTTTCAGCACCAAATTAGACTAAAGGCGATAGAACACTATGCTTGTAATTTTTGTAGTAACTATTGTTTGAAAATTTACTGTAAATGACTAGTAAGATATTTCGTTTCATTAACAGATTTTCGTTAACTTTAAGGTAATAAAGGGAACACTTCCGGGACAGAAAACATTTTCGATCACATTTTTGAAAAGAGCACGTTTGTATGAACAAACACTCAAATATATATATATATATATATATATATATATATATATATATATATATATATATATATTTAAGTTATATATATATATATATATTATATATATATATATATATTATATATATATATATATATATATATATATATATTATATGTTATATAAATATATATATATATGTTAGTATATATGTATATATATATATATATATTATTTATACATGTTAAAATAGTAGTTAGTATATATATATATATATATATATATATATATATATATATATATTAATTTAAGCTCTGCACTTTATATTATTAACGGATATGATACTTAAAATTTTTTAGTGTCTAAAAAATTTCGGGGGGCGGCCGCGGCCGTGGCCCCCCTGGCTCCCCTAGATACGCCACTATATATATTGTTAACGGATCGACCCTGTCTCCGTTAAGTTACTTTTTCAAAAAAAACACTTTCAACCCTTTTATTTCTAAGACTTGCAAATAAGGCAGGAGAGGAAGGACAAACAAAGTATTTTCTTAATATATTAAACTTAGTTACAAAAAAGTAAGCAATCTGTATTTTTAACCTAACAAAACTTTTAAATGCTAATAATTTGAATATTTACATACGTAAGGACATTAAATAACTTTAAGAAAGCCAATATACGAAAAGCGAGGTCCAACACAGTGATAATTCATCTATTTCGTCGGAGGCACATCATCGAGACTGAAGATACAATGTCAGTTTTCATCAGGGCAATTTCTCATTCGGAAAAATTAAACTCAAGAAAATCAGTAATTATTAACAATGATGTTTACCAAATAGAGTTATATCTTAGGGTTCACAAGTAATTTTATGTTTTGCTGTCAATTACACTGATAACTTTTTTAAATTCAGGCAGCTGCCAAACACTATTAAGAAATCAATACACAATTAATAAAATAGCTAAGGTCGCTTTTCAATAATAAATTTACACTTGCTAAATAGTTTAACCTATCTTGCTTTTAATGTCTGAAGACAAACAATGTTCAAAAACCAAGTAGTAATGCAAGTGTTTAATTAAATAAAGTTTATCACTTTAAACGAACAATGAGTTTGTAAACAATGGCTTACAAATTAATACACAATCTGTTGTCATGTTAAAAACTCACATTCATTTGGAAGGCAATCGATCCCACTTAATAAATTCGGAGAGTTATTTTCCTCTGTTTAAGCAGGATTCTTATTCGTTCAAATTTAGGAAGTAACCTATTACTTCGTAGCAATTAACGATCATCAATGAATCATGATCCCCATATCAGGCTAAAAGTTCAATCGGGCTCCACGTCTAGTCTAACTCCAATTTAGCCGAGTCCGGCTCCCAATTAGTCCCCTAAAATAAATAAATTATTAAAACTTTCCTAATTCTTTTCTCTTTTTTTTCCTTAAGAAAATTTGAACTAAACTTCAATCAATTTTACTTACGTTCATGAACGGGAGTTTTTCTTCCTCTTCCTTGCATGTGACTATTTCCCTGTTTTCACAACCTTAATCTCCCTGCTCCTTCTCCTTATTCCTTTCTACATCCTTCTCCGTGAGATCGTATGGGCAATCTGATCTTCTTGATAAATTTTCACTCTACCTATAATTCTATTTTCTTGTTGGTTGTTTAAATCCCGACAATATATATAACCGTGGCCTTTTCATTATAAATGTTCCTTTCTGTATAACCGTGCCTTTCTCTCTCTTCATTATTGATTCAAACTATCCATAATCGCTTTAACCTGAATATTTATACTTTGCTGTTATCAATGGAGGAGGAATAACAAATAAAGATTTTGTACTATATAATTCTAACCCTTTTACCTTATCGTTACAAAATTTCTAAATACATTCGGGATCACAGACTAGTTGCCAAAACAATCTTACAATAAACATGTTATCTGCACATTTAAAATAACACCACATAGCAAGTATAAATTTCATGAGTTTTACAATATACAAAATGGCTGCCAAGGAAAAATAACGTATTGAGTCAAATCTTTCTTATCCGTACAGTTAAAATAATACCACATATCAAATATAAATTTCACGAGTTTTACAATATACAAAATGGCTGCCAAGGAAAAATAACGCATTGGGGCAGATCTTTCTTGTAGACGTAGCAACATCATAACAGTGACTTGCACGATACATATATCTGTCATATTAACAATCAGTAACTCATTGGGACAAATCTTTCTTGTAGACGTAACAATATCATAACAGTGACTTGCATAATACATATATTTACCATATTAACAATCAATAACTCATTGGGACAAATCTTTCTTTTAGACGTAGCAATATCATAGCAGTTACTTGCATAATACATATATCTGTTATATTAACAACCTTAACCTATAAACACAGTAAATACAAAAAAAAAAATCATCATTCCTGAAACGTAGTCATCATCAATAAATGTCACAATAACTACTCGTACTTATACCCTGCTGTTGACAATCGGTATTCAACTATCAACTTTCTCTTGAATAAATTCACTTATAATATTTATAGAAACTACTTACTACTTTTTGCTATTGTCATTTCGTGTTTTTGAGAGCACACACTGTTCAATACTTGAGAAAAGTTTATTCCTTTTTAGCAAGCAGCAGTTTCCATATTAAGAATTCAAGTCATCAACAGTAAAAGAAAAACTATAAACAACTCACACATTTCTTATCATGATCGTACGAATCGTAACTAGTTCCATGAAAATCAGTTCCAGTTTCATGAAAAAGGTAACTCTCTCACCTTACGATCAGAGTCCGAACACAAGTCAATCAACAGGGTAGCTCAGGAACTTACATTTAATCCATGTCTTCAACTAAGACTCCAAACCTTCGTCCCCAGGCGGGTTCCTTAAAACACAATAAATACTTGTTAACTATTTTTCAACTTAAAAAAGTACACTCTTAAACAAAATAGATTAATCGTAACTCTATGCTTACCCATAACATGGGACCCTTCCTTTTCTTCAAGATATCTTCAACAGTCCAATCTCAAAACAAACATTTTCACTCCCTGTCGCCTCGTCATTGCTTCTCGTTGGTTCGTCACATTAACATACCTCCCTTCCCAAGTTTGGGTCACCAAACTTAGAAAGAGAGAGAGAGAAAAAAAATTATATACAAAAAAAATTACCTGACCAAAGCCTACTAACCTCATTCCCATAACTCCTCCAGCTGTTGCATATTTGCCATTCTAGCGTCTCATGCCCTCCTATCCACTACATCCTATTTTCTCCTTAGCTTCTCGTCGTCATTCAAATTCACGTGGTTTCCCTCCTCTTCCTCCTGTACACTCACCGCCTCCTATACACTCACCGCTCCCTGTTCATCCTCCCGTCTTCTCACCCATCTTCCTCTCTGTGGGCAATTCTTCCCAAAATGAAATTCAGATTTGTACACCAAACACCTTTTCACGTTTCCTCGCCTGTTTACCGGATTTTGCTTTCTTCCTTCCATGGCTGCAAAATATAAGAATAATAATATAATAATAATAATAATAATAATAATAATAATAATAATAATAATAATAATAATAATAATAATAATAATAATAATAATAATAGTTAAAAAATAATAATAATAATTTTAAGTAAAATTATTAGTGATAACAAACATCCTAGCAAACATACAGGTAAAAACAAAATAATAATAATAATAGATAATAATAATAAGACTAATAATAATAATAATAATAATAATAATAATAATAATAATAATAATAATAATAATAATAATAATAATAATAATAATAATAATAATAAGCAAAGGCTCGCCCCACCAAACCACTACGGGCCACCAATATAACCGATTGGCTTCCTCCCCAATCAACAAATCATTACTTGCAAAAATGGAAAGTAAGACAATTATTTTATTAAGTTGAAATATGTTTATAAATCATATGTTAAAAATCAGAGTATTAACATTTCAAATAATCCTTTATCAAAATACACGCTTTAAACAGTCATTTTAACCTTCGAGGCGGACCAAACTGATTTACAGGAGACAGGACAGGTGATGGCGGCAGAGTTCTTCCACAGTGAAATGCCTAATGCTCGGTGCAGGACAACCAAATATCAGCGAAATCTTCAATGCTCAGTGCAGGGCAACCAAATATCCCCACTCGTATAAAATATAAAAAGAAACAAATCATTAATTTCCATTAGTGCATTTCAATGTTCGAAATGCCATTTATCAAAATATACTATTAATTACATAAAAGTCTAGTTCGGTAACCACAATTCCTTAAACTGTGACCAAATTTATCTTTCTTAATTCTGACCAAGTCAGACAATGTTCGCAAGAAAAATAAAAAGTTACACTATAGATAAGTCACTTTTTGCACAACGTTGCACTTATGTACAAACATTTCAATACTGGCATTAATTACTGTTACTTTTAAGCAATGTTTACAGGGAAATTAAATACCAGCAATTATTAAAGTTATCAATTATAAAAGTTATCACTTTACGGTAAAAGTTTTACTAGTACTAGTTCAGAAAAAAAACTTACAAGTCAGTAGCACACAACAGTAAACAAAAGCTTCGTACGTAAGTTTCACGGTCAGGGAGCATCCAACTATCAAGGTTATTCTTCTGTATGTCGCAAATAATTATTATCGATACCAACTGTTTCTTGGTGAAGTCCAATTGCCAACTCCAACTGTTGCTTCAAACTCAAGATCGGTTCCAGGATTGCTTCCCTAAAACGTATAAGTTGTTAACACAGAAAAACACTTTTTCCAAAAAAATGAAACCTTCTTTAAATATAAATATATACACATTCGTTTTCGCTTACCATTCGTACAGGAATTTTCCTACTTGCTTTGTCCTCTTCACTACTTTTTACCATCTTGCGACCTTAACCTCTTCAAAACTTTGACTCCTTCCTTGGCGAGATTCTAATGCCATCTAAATTTCCTAAAAATTATTTCACTCGACCTCCCTTTCGTCTTATAACATTTAGTTGGTTTACTATCTCTTATTACAATATATATATATATATATATATATATATATATATATATATATATATATATATATATATATATATATATATATATATATATATATATATATATATATATATATATATATATATATATATATATATCCGTTCTTAAAGACTCGTGATTTGCTTCACCAAAAGTGTTTTGCTGTAAATACGTCACTTTACCAGCTATAGTGATATTTGAGTAACTCAGACCCCAATCCTACAGTTAGTTTTCAAATTATATTATTATTTTAAATTATTATTACCTTCTCACCTGTAGTTCAAACTTTATTAAAGACATTTTTTTGCACTTTAATCTGCCTGACGTGAGAACTCGGAGTAGTTTCTGCGCTAACTACCCTAGGAGTGACTACAACTTTGGCACTAAGAATGCTATGGTGATTTCCGGAAAGATGGAAAGGTTGCTGTTATCGCCGATGGGATGAGCAGGTTCATTCTGTCTTAAATTTCTCTAAATTTATGGTTCGGTTAAATTTGTTATATCATAGAATTGTAACCCTATGTAGTCCATAGCCTGATATTAATTATAGACTATGTAATCGAGTGCATGACATGCTGTTCAGAAGGCATACATCCCGTTGTATCAACTAGTTTGCTTATGGGCTGGGCTAGGTTTCCTTTGGTTCTCTTTACCACAGTTATCATAATGTTAATATATTTTCTGTGCTTGTAGAATGCGAATATATAAAACAAATATTAATATCATCGACTTTTTTCATATGTTCACCAATTACAACTATTACTGCCATACATTATAAACATTTTTGCAAGCAATAATAATAACACTGTACGATAATTTTGTAAATCACAAGAATGAAGGTAAAATTATTGTAACTGAACGATTCCAGGACTATTTTTTACTTGAGAAAAGGTGCGAAGAGTTATATATATATATATTATATCTCTCCCCCCTTTCGTATGTTTTATTAATTTAGTTATATATATATATATATTTATATATATATATATATATATATATATATATATATATATATAGTTATTAATATATATATATATATATATATATATATATATATATATATATATATATATATATATATATATATATATAGCATGTTTTTAAATATTCCATTGACTTTCGCATTCGCAAATATTAAAAATAAATTATTCGCATTCGCACTTGAACACTCGGAATGCGAATAGAAAATTTTCTGATGCGACTTGTTGAAAAATTTGTGTGAGAAATTGATTAGAATGAGTTGACTAATGCGGCTGTCGCAAGGCAGTGACAGTAATTTGAGTCACAATCGAAATCTAGCAAATATCAATATTGATAGGATTGTGCTTGTGAGTATATTCTCTCGAAATCGAAGCAATTTCGCAATGGCATCCTTATCCAGTGTGGTTTGGGATTACTTCGATGTTGTTTCTCATGACATCACAAACCGTACACTTTGCAACCGTAATTATTCTCGGAAAGGAAGAATGATATTTGGGTTAAGAACTATCTAAGCAGCAAACACAAGGAAGATGTAGAACGGAAAATGAGTAAAAGAGTAAAGGATTTCCAATTCCAGGTTTAAGGACGAAGCAGATTGCTCTTGAAACTAATATAGAAATACAAATATATGGAACACTAAAGCATTAGAGATGTTGTGACATCTCAAACAACAATCAGCGAAATTCTCTCAAAGTATAGGTCAATTGCGACACACTTTAATTATTCAACCATAGCTCAGTAAAAACTAAAGATATTACAAGGCAGAATTAAAATTCGCTAACTTTCATTAATACATGATGTTACTCTGCAAATTATGTTAAGGTTGTAAGAACTGAATGAATCTCTCTGCCAGTACGGCTGCTCTGATAATAAAATAAATGTCTTCCCATCCCGTGACAATTCTATTCTAACCTATTGTATCAATGTACTCAAATCATTTGAAGATATCATTATGATAATCATTATTTATGGCACAATCCTAGTTTTTAAACATTTGTCTGACCTATGACCTACTTTAACATAATGGTAACATTTTATCTTTATTTTCTGTTTTATTAACTGCCTCATTGTTTGGTAAACTTACCTTCGGTCTAGTTATTTTACTCAAAACCAGGTTTTCCTCTTCAACAAATGAAAAAGTAGGGACACTATCCGTTGGTAACAACTCCTTCCTGGTTTCTAGCCCTAATAGATATTGTTGTATAGCTGTGTATGTCATTGTTTGACCAAAGATACTACGCATTTCCAATGTACTTACAAGCATTCTTCTGACCTTCTCTGGTGACGTGTCTCTCAGTTTCTCATACAGTATTTTGAAAGTTTCAGGGTCTACATTCGGAAACATTTTTATAAACAATAATCGCAATTTTGCTGCATAATTATAAAAACTTTCTCCCACGTATTTTACAGACGAAAATTTCATAATTTATTTGTTGCTTAATTATGTCAAACTGCTGACTTCCATTCATTTTAAAGTAGGTCAATAACTTATTTTTCAGTTTTTCTAAAATAATTAACCTCAGTTCCCCCCCCCCCGCCAAATTTAATCATACAAAAATTCTCAAATTCACTAGAGTATTCAGACAGAGACTCTAAATTGCACTTATCAAAAGGTTTTATATTCGGTATATATTTTCCGTAGATAATGTTCATGGAGAGAAACTGTTTGTGATATATCATGTGCCTCAAAGTTGGTAAAAAAAGGGTTGGCAAAAGATGGTGTATGTTGGTGTGGGTCATTAGGCTTGTTCATAAATAAGGGGGATCATAGAATTTGTCACAATTGGAATGGTACTCTTACTAGGAACATGATTTACAGTTGTTACTATACTTTCCGTTATTAATGCAACAAAAGCATCTACCTAAGGTTCATGTTCACCCATACTTATGCCAGGTGATCCCGCAATTGATGGAAGTCGTGACAGTCTACTTACATTAATAAGAGGGAAGTGAGAGGTAGCAGGGGGGAGAACAGGATAGAAACAGGGTTGGTAACCATAAACCCATCCAAATCCCAACTTTTTAGGTTTTTTGTCTTGAACTTCAAATTTTGACTTTTAAATCAATGTAAATCAAAGACCATATTAAGCATCGTTTCTCTACCTGTATTATCAATATAATAAAACAAGAAATTTTGAAATTTCGTAATTTTATATAGACATTAAAGAATCTACCAATTTGAATTATGAAGAGTTTAGATGCAGAGCATAAAACATTTAATATATATATATATATATATATATATATATATATATATATAGTATATATATATATATATATATATATATATATATATTATATATATATATATATATATATATATATATATATATATATATATATATATATATATATATATATATATATATATATATATAAAGTTTATTAGTGTCGAAAATATTAATTATTAAAGGAAAATATACAACCGTTTAAAACTTTCCAGGGTCATTAAAATCTGCCAAGAGAAGTGAAACTACTTTTTACAAGATCAAAATGTTATGACATCAACTTTCTTAACCTCTTTGTCAAGATCATATATAATCTTTTTTCACTGTCAATTCTTTTTAATTCAGACACTATCAGGTCATCAAACCTCTCGACAGACTTATCAATAACCTGCAAGGACGATGGCATCATATTTTTATTCTTTAAAATATTCTCTCTCCTTTTCAAACATTTTTTCTTCATATTTTTAATAAAAGCGAGTATCTTCATTTCAGAAACATTTAGAGATAATAATATTCAGTCGCTTTAAGGGTGTTATAGTTTGTTGGAAGAGAACCTTCAGTTCTCTTTATTTCTTCTCTACAATTTGGGCAAGTTTGTTTCTCTAGAAACACTTTAGACATACAATATGAATAAAATGTATGCCCACAGTGATGCATTTTTGGTATGAATTGAACAGTGTCGAATTGTTGAGTACAAATGCTGCACATTACGACATCTTCCATCATGATATATATATATATATATATATATATATATATATATATATATATATATATATATACTAGCTATTATATATATATATATATATATATATATATATATATATATATATATATATATATATATATATATATATATATATATATATATATATATATATACAGTAGCACTTCGCAATAACGGCTACTCGCTTAGCGGCGTTTCGCAATAACGGCGCTCTTAACTACTCTGTTTTGTGTCTCGCGAGTGCCTGCAAGCAAAACTACGTACTATGTACTAATATATATTAAGTGTGCAATTACACTAACTATAAAACAATGATAGAAATTTAAATTTACCCAATGTTTACATTTAAATATATATATTTAGTACATACAGTGCATGATTTACAATTCAAAAATGAATAGAAATATAAAATTTTAAATACAAATGTTTTTATTTGGAGAATGCCACATCGTCCGACCATACAATGGATGTTGGTGAATCTTCATCATCTGAGTCTTTAAAGAACCGCCTTTGCTTTGCAGACGGCGATAGTGATGTAGTTGGTGTAGAATCTGAAGTTCATGGCAGGCCAGACGTTTCAGTGGAAGGTTGTGATGGTGCTTTATTGAAAATGACAAAGAAGCCTGTCTCAGAGTGCCTCTTCTCGAGTAGAACTTACTTATAACATGCAATGGCATTTGTTATGAGAGCATTAACTTTTGACGCTCTTTCAAAGTTTAACATAATAAATTAATTGTACAGTATAAAGTTTGGAAAACTGCGAGATAGATGCAGAACGCACGAAGATTGTAAACAGAATGGCTGCATACATCGCAATACGCTGCAAAGCAGTTTGGCGATAGCGTCTGTTCGTCCGTGAGTGCGTTTCCTTACGCACAACAATGAGTAGTTAAGAGCGCCGTTATTGCGAAATGCCGTTAAGCGAGTAGCCGTTATTGCGAGGTGTTACTGTATATTGATTTGCTTCTCGCTTGAGGTAAATATTGAAAGAAGAAAGATTTTATTTATTGAATTTACGTATCTGCTTTTAACACTGAGGAGCAAATAAATTATAAAAAGTTAACATTGAATCTAGCTTTCGTGGTCGTACGCGACACACTTCTTCAGGACTGAAAGGAAAAGCAGTAAAGGTGAATTGAATTTGTCTTCTTTTTCGTAACTGGCTACTTAGTCAATAATCCTCGTTATGATGATATATTTACATCGGTGTTAGATTTTCTTGAGTAAACTGCCGAGGGAGATAGATTCTTTTAAATACATATTGGTTACTTCGTATATGGGACATTCTCCTTTATGTAGATTGAAATTGTTACTGTTTTTAATGATGAAAGATTCGATTAATTTTCTATTTTCTGTGTTTTGTATAGGTTTAATGATGGTGGATGTATTAGTGTTGATTTTATGGTTACTAGTTTGTCGGTGCTTAACTAAGGATGGTGATTGTTTGTCGTATTTTAGATCGTTCTTATGTTGGTATAGTCTGATATTAAAGTTGTTAGTTTCTCCGATATACTTTTTTTGTGTAGTTTTCACAGTTTATTGTGAAGATACCAGAATCTTTGTTTAGGTTATTGTTACTTGGTTTTAATGCATGTTTTAAGGTTATATTGTTAGATTTACCTGTTTGTATGGTGCTGGGTATTTAGTTACGGATAACATTTTTTTGTAAATTTGGAATGGGTAATATATTAGAAAAAGAATTATTAATAGTTGTGTAGATATTTTTCATTTGCTTTACGTAGAGATTTGTTGACGGTGTTTTGGGGATAATCTAGTTTGTATAATATGTTTTTTAATATTTTAATTTCAGATTGTAAATGTTGAGGACTGCAAAGTTTAAATGCTCGTAAAAAGAGATTGCTTAAGACGGCTATTTTTGTGGAAGCATCATGCGCAGAAAACCAGTTGATATATGAAGGATTTGAAGTAGGTTTACGACAAATATTAAAGGATGGAAATTGATCATTGGTCGAGGATATTAGTAAGTCAAGGAAATGTATTTTATTCTCATTAGCTTTTTCTATTGTAAATTTTATGTCCGCATGAATATTGTTAATAAAGTTTAAAATTACATTTGTGTCGATATCCTTCGGAATAAGGGCGAATATGTCATTTACATATCGGAGCCAGACTATGGATGGAAATTTAGGAAAAATATGGTAAGTCTCTAATAGCTTCAAAAATATATTGCTGAAAACCGGGGAGAGGGAAGAACCCATACATAAACCTGAAATCTGTTTGAAATATTTATCTTCAAAATTAAAGTATGAGTGGCCTAAGGTAAGGGTGTTTTGTTGTTTAATGATATAAAAGGATGGTTGGAAAAAGTTATTGTTATAAGATAGTGTAGTTCAAGTAGATCAATGGTAAAATTTACGGGAATTTTAGCAAATAATGAGATTACGTCAAAACTAAGAACGTTATAATCTGAGAATTTTTTATTATGGACTTGTTGGATAAAGTGTTCTGAATTTTTGATGTGGGAGGTTGAAATATTTCCTATGAGGGATTTTAATTGAAAAGCGAGCCACTTTGATAAGTTTTGGGTGATACAGTTGATATTTGAAACTATAGGTCGTAGAGGGATATTTTCTTTGTGGATTTTAATATATGGCATAAAATCTGGATAGAGTGGGAAGATATGCTTTGAATTTATGAATTAGGTCTTTTTGAGTAGGAATGATTATAGATAAGAATTTATTGAAAAGATGTTGAGAATTTTTAATGGGTTTTTGTTAAAGGGGTGTGTGTGTTATTTCAATGAGCAAGTTGAATGACTTTGTAAAGTAGTCATTAGTGTTCATGATAACAACATTATTATCTTTATCGGAGCGTGAGATGGTGATATCTTTATTTTGTTGAAGTTTGAATAAGGCATTAAAGAATCTTGAAGGAAAGCCAGTTTCGTCCAGAAATTCTTTTTGCAGTTTGAGTAGGACGCAAAATAGTATATCGTTGTTGATATCCAGGTTCTGGCTATGATTCCCCCCCGTATTAAAGTTTTTTGAAAATGAATCCAGGGATCCCTGTTGGGTAAAACAAAACTAAGGTCAAAACCCAAAAAGGATTTTGCTATAGAGTTTAAATTGTAGTTGGAAATATTTTTGACGATGTTCGGATTTGAATGTGTGTTCCAAGCACTGTTGTTGAAAATAGGATCTAGTTTGATTTTCAGATGGGTATTTCTTAATACTTTTTTTCTGTCTCTAATGTGATAAGCGTAATCCAGCATTTTGGAAAATAGGTTTAAATCTTCGAAGTTATTAAAAAAAGTACTGTTGCAGATGTTTGAAATTGCAGTAATTGTGTCTGAATTTCTTTTTTATTTCTAGTTTTAATACTTGGATCCGGTTTTTCAATAGATGTCTGTAGATATCTGGAAACGTGTCATTTTTATTCACATGGATATATGTAGGAATGAAACTTCTTGGTATAATACAATCCCCCAAGCAATTTTGTAAAAAAACCGAGGTTGCATTTGATAAGGTTTTCAGCAATATATTTTTGGAGCTATTAGAGACTTACCATATTTTTCCTAAATTCCCATCCATAGTCTGGCTCCAATATGTAGATGACATATTCGCTCTTATTCCGAAGGATATCGACACAAATGCAATTTTAAACTTTATTAACAATATTCATGCGGACATAAAATTTACAATAGAAAAAACTAATGAGAATAAAATACATTTCCTTGACTTACTAACATCCTCGACCAATGATCAATTTCCATCCTTTAATATTTGTTGTAAACCTACTTCAAATCCTTCATATGTCAACTGGCTTTCTGCGCATGATGCTTCCACCAAAATATCCGTCCTAAGCAATCTCGTTTTACGAGCATTTAAGCTTTGCAGTCCTCAACATTTACAATCTGAAATTCAAATATTAAAAAACATATTCTACAAGCTTGATTATCCCCAAAACACCGTCAACAAATCTCTACGTAAAGCAAATGAAAAATATCTACACATAACTTTTAATAACAATTCTTTTTCTAATATATTACCCATTCCAAATTTACAAAAAAAATGTTATCCGTAACTAAATACCCAACACCATACAAACAGTTAAATCTAACAATATAACCTTAAAACACGCATTAAAACCAAGTAACAATAACCTAAACAAAGATTCTGGTATCTACACAATAAACTGTGAAAATTACACAAAAAAAGTATATCGGAGAAACTAACAACTTTAATATCAGACTATACCAACATAAGAACGATCTAAAATACGACAAGCAATCACCATCCTTAGTTAAGCACCGACAAACTAGTAACCATAAAATCAGCGCTAATACATCCACCATTATTAAACCTATACAAAACACAGAAAATAGAAAATTAATCAAATCTTTCATCATTAAAAACAGTAACAATTTCAATCTACAAAAAGGAGAATGCTCCATAGACAAAGTAACTAATATGCATTTAAAAGAATATCTCTCCCTCGGCAGTTTACTCAAGAAAATCTAACACCGATGTAAATATATCATCACTTCGAGAATTATTGACCAAGTAGCCAGTTATTAAAAAGAAGACAAATTCAATTCACCTTAACTGCTTTTCCTTTCAGTCCTGAAGAAGTGTGTCGCGTACGACCACGAAAGATAGATTCAATGCTAACTTTTTATAATTTATTTGCTCCTCAGTGTTAAAAGCAGATACATAAATTCAATAAATAAAATAAGTTTCTTCTATCAATATTTACCTCAAGGGGGAAGCAAATCAATACCATATCAACTACGTGAAGTTTTGTAGTTACTGTCAATCTCTCTCTCTCTCTCTCTCTCTCTCTCTCTCTTCTCTCTCTCTCTCTCTCTCTCTCTCTCTCTCTCTCTCTCTCTCTCTCTCTCTCTCTCTCTCTCTCTCTCTCTCTCTCTCTCTCTCTCTCTCTCTCTCTCTCTTCTCTCTCTCTCTCTCTCTCTCTCTCTCTATATATATATATATATATATATATATATATATATATATATATATATATATATATATATATATATATATATATATATATATATATATACTATAAATATATATATCTATATTTATTTATTTATTCTGATGGGCAAACACCAAACACATGAGTTGTTTAAGCAGAAACCTGAAGAATTAGATCAGTAACTCATACTCGAGTTTTTATTGCAGTGTTTCCTCCCTGCCGTAGCATATGGGCGGTTCTACATTCAAACCATATATAAAACCATGATTTTATAAATATATACACAAACTACTAAAATGCATTTGAAGAAAAAAGGGTTTGATCATTCAACGTATATAAAACTATAATTATATCATGATTCAAACTGTACCGTCAATACCTAGACGTTTTCAATACATGAAGAGTGAATTAGTCATGAAATGATAGTCACATTAATAAGATCGAAGTGAGATGTAGCAGGGGATGGGGAGAACAATAGAAACGGGGTTGATACCCATAATCCCACCCAAAAACCCAGCAAAAACCCAACTTTTTAGGTTTTTGGTCTTGAAATTCAAATTTTGACTTTTAAATCACTGTAAGTCAATGTAAATCAAACACCATATAAAGCATTGTTTCTCTACCGGTATTATCAATTTAATAAAACAAGAAATTTGCAATTTTGTAATTTTATGTAGACGTTAAAGAATCTACCAATTTGAATAATGAGTTTAGATGCAAAGCATAAAAAGTTTATTTGTCTCGAAAATAATAATAATTAAAGGAAAATGTACCTCCGTTAAAAACTTTCCCGAGTCTACAAATCTGTCAATAGAAGTGAAACTGAACATTTCACAAGATCAGAATGCTTGATATCAACTTTCTTTAACTGTTTGCCAAGTTCATATATCTTTTCTGCATTCACGGTGTCAATTCTTTTGAATTTAGACATCATCAGTTTATCCAACTAATCACAATTATTAAGAATCTCCAAGGATGATGATATCTTCTTTTGCTTCTTTAAAATATATTTTTTCTCTTCATGCATTCTTTCTTCAAATTTTGAATAGAATCGAAAGTCTTCATTTCAAACGCTTTACTGTTACAATATTCAGCCGCTTTAAGGGCGTTATAGTTTGCTGGAAGGGAACCTTTAGTTTCCTTTATTTCTTCTCTACAATTGGGGCAGTTCTGTTTCTCCAGAAACAGCTTAGACATGCAAGTTGAGCAAAATGTATGCATACATTCAACCATTTTAGGTATGTTATTAACACTGTCAAATTGTAGAGTGAAAATGCTGCACAGAATGAATTCTTCCATTGTGCTGTAATGTAAATATTATATATCCGGAGGTCTGGCAAATTCCACAAGAATGGGAGAAATTAACAAACCAAAGCCAATTTAAGGGCTGACATGCCTTGAGTGTGTTGAGAAAATAAATAAAGAAATTGTATTCCAAGCTTTCCAGTGGGAGTACATTTATGATTGAACAGAGCGGTTAAGTCTGGGGTCAAAGTTGGATAGAAAAAGGACGGGACTGTGTAGAAAGGCGTGTCGCACGAGTCTTTCTCAGTGGCAGACGTATGCGACTGAAGACTTCAGAACTACAGTGTCCATTGAAATAACGACAGAATAAAGATACTGACACAACAACTCGATGGATAGAAACAGACTAGAAAGAGTGACAGCAGGAGGATTAATAAGACGAGAAGCAATAGACTCGACCTTTTCAAGAAGAGCCGCTTGAGTGTAATAACCACAGATGTGTAAGGCATACTCCATACAGGGACGAACGACACCCCTATACAGGACAAGCATCTGGGCTGGCGCGAAGAAATTCTGAAGGCGGCTCACAAGTTTAGAAAATAAGTAATGTGATCATTCCAATTTAGGTCATGAGAAAAAGTAACACCAACAATATTAAAGACAGACGAAGGTTTGAGTTGTTTGTTTTAGAGTATGTGGAAGATTGTGTGGAATAGAAAGATGGAGAAACCGAGTTTGCAACATTCTTCTCAGTGCGTCAAATAGAAAGGCAAGAAAATCAAGAGATTAATTGCTCCAAAGTCACCCTTCTAGCCTGAGGAAATTGCTGTTGGGAGGAACGTCTATCAATATGAAAGGAGTAATAAAAGGTTGAGTCGTCGGCGTTGAAGTAATAGAAAGAAGGTCATTAATGAAAAGTGGAAAGAGAATTGGTGGTAGAGCAGAACTCGAGGAACACAACTATTTAAAGATCTAATGGATGAACAGTGGCCGTCTACAATATCGAACGACCGGAAAGGAATTCAGAGGTCACAGAGAGAAGGACACATGCCGAAAGAGGATGTTTGAAAATCAAAGTTTTGGGTCAGATCTTGTTGAAGGCTTTCAATATTTCCAGCAACACATCGAAAGGTTCACTGAAATGCCGAAGGGAAGTCAATCAAGACTCAGAAAGTAAAGGAAGAAGATCTCCATTTGAGAGCTTCTTATGAAAGCCATACTGGCGATCAGAATTATTCTTGATCTTTCAAATTTGGCTGGTTCTATCCGCATCTAGATTTAAAAACAATGTTATCCTACCACAACTTTTACAAATCTGGTAAATACAAGAAAAAAAACAAGTTTTTATTTACCGTTTAATTAACTGAGGGTCGTGGAAGCTCATGTATGGAAATTTTGTTTGATTCCTGGCGAGCCTACCTGAATGGGAAGCGTTATAAGTTTCTGATCTAAGAAAGCTTTACACCTTTTCAGGTTATTTGGTTCTATGAGTTGCACGTGACTACCTGACAGTGAATGCAAATAAAATTTTGGTGGATCTTCCAACTTGTGGTGACAATGGTCAAAATTCACAAGAAAAGCTTTATTAATCAAGACATAAATAACACAATCAAATAATTTACTAAATGCCTTCAAGAAAAATCAAATGTTAGAGCAATATTAATGTCAATACAATCTTGAGTGATCCTTTTCTTAGAAGTTACTTTATACTTCGACGGGGATTCAAGCAACTGATCGACTAAAGTTGTTTTAAAAGAATATAATCATTTACCAGAGCATCTCTTCAAAATTTTCCAAACCTCCCCTAATTTTGGCTCTTGAGCTGCTGTAGAAGACACTCCACCATACAATTAGGTCCTCCCGCCGGTAAATATGAAGGTACATTGTCACTCTCATAATCAGCTTCTACTATAATTTCAGAATGTACTACGTTTAACTTAACCTATTTATAACTTCCTCCGAACTCAGATCAGAACATTCCAGTTTACTACTTTGTTACTCTTCTAAATCGCGTAAATCATTTTTAATTTCATCCAAATTTTCGTTTAAATTATTTTCTTGATTAACAAATTTCTGTTCACGTTCTTCAATTAGTGTTTTCTTATTCATCCCATCTTCAAGTACTCCATCATTCTATTAAAACTCTTTGTCGGGGTTTCTTTATCCATTTCATCTTAAAATACTCCATATTAAATTTTTAAACCCAAAGTAACCCCTTAACAAACCTTAGGTTGGGTACTGTGAGTTTTCCGAAATGTTTTTATTATTATTTCTTTAGTCAATCATCACTTTCCTCTGAGGTCGTAATTCAGGTTTGATGAACCTACAATGTTTTACAGAATGTCCAACCTTGTCACAGTATACTGGCAAACTTCCTTCTCTATAGATTTAGCCTTAATCAAACAATGTCTGGGAATTTGTCCAACTTTTTCACAGGACTGGCAAACTTCTTTCTTTACAGATTTAACTTTCTCTTGGTATTTTAACGAAGGCTTCTTACTCTGCGAAATTAAATGAGAATTTGACCCACATTTGTGGCACAATACAAGTTTTTTAAACATTTGTCTGACCCATGACCTACTTTACCATATTGGTCCCATTTTATTTTTTTAGTTTCCGTTTTTATTAACCACCTCATTGTTTGGCAAACTTACCACCTTTGGTCCAGTTATGTTACTCATGACCAGGTTTTCCACTTCGACAAATAAAAAAAGTAAAGACACTATCAGTTGGTAACAATTCCTTCCTAGTTTCTAGCACTAATGGATATTATCGTACAGTTTAGCTGTGTATGTCATTGTTTGGCCAATGATACTATGCATTTCCAATATACTTACTAAACACGCATTCTTCTGACATTCTCTGGTGATGTGTCTCTCAGTTTCTCATACAGTATTTTGAAAGTTTCAGAGTCTACATTCGGAAACGTTTTTAAAACAAGAATCGGAATTTTGCTGCGTAATTACGGAAACTTTCTCCCTCGTATTTTACAGACGAAAATTTCGTATTTATTAGTTGTCGCTTAATTATGTCATAACTTGCTGTTGACCTCCATTCATTTTAAGGCAGGTCAATAACTTATTTTTCAGTTTATTTTCTAAAATAATAAACCACAGTTGTCTCTCCCCCACAAATTTACTGATACAAATATTCTCGAATCTGCTAGAGTATTCAGACACTCCAAATTGCACTCATCAAAGGGTGTTACTTTCGGTATATATTTTCCGTAAATAATGTTCATGGGGGAAACTGTTGGTGATATATCATGTGCCTCAGAGTTGATAAAAGAAGGGTTAGCAAAAGATGGAGTTGGTTGATGTGGACATTAGGCGTGTTCATAAACATAAGGGGGACCTTAGGATTTGTTACTATCGGGATGGTACTCATAATGGGAACATGATTTACAATTGTTAATATACTTTCCGTTGTTATTGTAACAAAAGCGGCTCCATTAGGCACATTTTCACCCATACTTACGCCAGGTGATCCCGCCAGTGGTGGAAGTTGTGACCGTCTACTTACTACTTTTTTCCTAAGCTTTCATGCCAAAAATCAAACTAAGTGTATTTAAGGATATTTTGTCATCCGTACATTCCTTAAATCCTCCGGTAAGGCATCTAAATATTTTCTTATGTCTTCAGGCAGCTCATCTTCGCAATGATCGTTGTCATCTGGCAATCCACCCCGAACTTCTAGTTTTGTCTCGTTACTCATTATATAAAACAAAAAGAAAAAAAAGCAATTTAAAAGGGTAGAGTCCAATATTTGCTTCGGGCTGAGCCCAATTTTCACCCCTTTAAAAACGGATAAAATTCTTAATTTTCAGGAAATTTTGATAGGGAAAAAAGCAAACCTGTTTTTTCTGATCTATAAAACGTCGTTTTCGGGTGTTTTTCTGTGTCTGTAGTCATTTTTTCAGAATTTTCATTTTTTCAAAACCTATGTTTTTGACATTTTTCGCTTCAACTTCTACAATTTTTTTCGAAATGATTTCAAACTTGAAATATACATAGATGGGTCTATTGCCTACAAAATGCACAAAGTAGTTTTTTGATTTTTTGAAATTTGTGCTCAGCAGTCTCGTAATTCAAGACCCACTTTTTTTTATTTTTGAAATGAAAATTGCGATAATTATTTTTCTGCTAATGTGATCTGGATGAAATTTTCAGAGCATATGTAGTCGAGTGAGATACACATTTTTTACTTAGATAACCTCCTTGTGTGTGCAGTAGTTTTGGATTTGTTTTTGGAATAAATTTTCCCAGAATTTTTTTTTGGAAATTTAAAAAAAAAATTCTTTTGAGTATACAGGAAAAAAATTATGAGTAAAAAAGATGTATGTTGCCAGACTATAAAAGCCTTGAAATTTTGATGGT
>JABUQX010143936.1:30000-36432 GCA_015478945.1 Trachelipus rathkii
TCGATGTGATCAGTGAATGCTGGCCAGTTAGCTTTTTTGTAGTTGATGTATGTAGTGATCTTTTTTGGGGGGGTTTGATGGGAGGAGGTTAGGGAAATGAGAATGGGGAGGTGGTCTGAGTGTAGGTCAGTAGTGGTGTCCCAGGTTGTCGGTGATGTAAGGAGGGGGGAACAGAAATTTACGTCAAAGGAGAGTGGATTGGTTTGTCGGGAGTGGATTCGTGGCAGGAGGTTTTTTTGGAATTGAGCAGCCAAAATCTAATTCGTTAAGGATATGATAGCCGCGGGGGTCAGAGGGGTAGTCTTTATACCAGGTGGAGTGGTGAGCGTTAAAATCGCCTCCGAGAATAAGGTTAGGAAATGTGGATAATATTGATAGGGGTGTGTGAGGTTGTTTTGGGGGGGATTTGGGGTGGTGGGGTGACGTATATAGAGAGTGAAGATGTTATAGGTGGTCCTGTTCAGGAGGATGGAACAGGATTGGGATTTTATTAATGTGTCGGGAAATAGGGTGGAGGTGTTGGGGGTTGTGTTGTGGTAAGGGATGTCGTTGCGAATCAGTGTTAAGAGGGAGTGTTGAGGAGTTTGAGAGGGGGAGAAAATGGAGTCAAAACCTACAAGAAGCCTCTTCTTGTAGGATAGCTATATGAATGTTGAGTTTTTTGAGGAAATGATTGAGTTCTATGGATTTATTTGTTAAGCCATTAATGTTAAATTGTAGTATATTGAGTGATTGGGTATTAGTTTTGGGAGGGAGGGGTTTTTGAATAATAGAGGGGGGTTACAAATTGCACAGGTGTAGCCTGTGTTATTTCTGGGGAGGGTTAGAAATGGGGAGCAAGTCAGGTGTACCCATTTGCGGCATCTTTCGCATTTGATATTGTTTAGTCCAACGTGTTGTTGGCAGATAGGGCAATTATATCTTAGGGGATCCCGGATTTCTCTCAACATCTCCCGCCCGAAGGAGGAGTAGTCGCTTTATTAAGAAAGAAGAGACGGACAGAAGAAGAAGACTTAAGACATAGATGAGTGAGTGGAGTGAAGGCAATAGTAAAATAAAACAAAATACGACCTGTGGGCCCGGCGTCAGCTTGGCTCCTATCGGCAATGACCCTCCTGGTGGAGGGGGGAAATTGATTGATCTTGCTGCCTTCCCCCGGGACGGAGAAGTTCCTTCCTCCTGGAGGAGTCCTACTCCGGGACGAGACAGTCGGTTGGTGTTTCAATCATCTTAACCTATATATATATTAAGAGAAGAGTATATATATATGGTAGATATATATATATATATATATATATATATATATATATATATATATATAGCATATATATATTTTTAAGGTTTTTGTTTTTTTTTATATAAAATGAGATATATACAAATTACATTTCTTCTTTTATTTCTCCTATAACTCCTGCTTCTGTATCAACATACTTGATTATTGAAGAAAGGGAATTGTCAATTAAGCTGCCGTGCTTGATTTTGGAGCTTGTTCTTTGTGCAATGTTTTTACAGCTACAGCTTCTATTTTTCAAAGACGCCATGGTGATATTTGTTTCGATAGTCCTTAATTTTTTTCTGATCTTAAGAATATTCGGAGGTGTCCGAATGCGATATTCGTTCGGAGGGTTCCTAATTTAATTGTTGATTTATTCTTCGATTTGTTAGTTTTCTTCGAAGATCTTCCTGTGGTGGTAAAACTGGAAGCAAAGGTAAGATCAAATTCATTTTGTAGCTTTTTTGTGATAAAAATCTTGCATATCTTTCCATTCAATTCCAAATTATCTTAACGGCTTTTGGTGATGGATGTAGTCCATCCACCGTAAGATTTCGGTTAAACCTTGGACATTCATTGCTTTGTCCTGGACTAGATTTTTCCAAAACATAACTTTGTAAATCATAAATAGGAAACCCAATTTGTTCGAGTTGAGACCTTATGGTTTCCACAGTTTTAAAATACTACATACTTTGTCTGTTAGCAATGATTTTACTTTATTTTGATATAGAATTACTAAATTGAAGTCGTTTTTGATTATAGGTTAAAAAATCCGGAGTGTATTGTAAGGTCCAGATAATTATTAATTTGGAAGATGTACTTTTCCACTTTTGTAAGTCCAACATCTTTTGAACCAAGTCTGTGATATTTACTTGTTTCTGTACCATTATTTGTATAACTTCTTCCCGTTTTCACGAAATCAATTTGGAAAGCTCGCAATGCAGACTCATTATTATTATTTCAACATCTGTAGTTAGCGCTGCATCAACTAATCTTTCAGTGCCTTTAATTGTTGCTCCATTTTGATAGGCGGTAGAGATAGAACCTGGGGAGTCCAAGGCCATGTAATATACAAAACTATCTCCTACTATTAACAATTTGATATTCTGCAGATCCATTTTCTTTAATTTATTAAAGAGAAAAAATAACTATATAAATTTAATTTATTACATTATCCATTTTACAAATTACTACTATCAATAATACAGCTACTAAATGAGTCATTTACATCTTTATAAAGAACTGTTCTTATTATACTCAGTCTCAACATCAGACACTTCGATTCAGATAATATTGTTAATTCTTTATTAGTATCCTGAAAGGAAATGTCAGATACCGACCAATCATGAAAATTTATCTCATATTGGGCTATTACTCCACTTGTCTTATTTTCACACATATGTCCCACATTTTCACTTATACGCTCACTCACCATTTGTTCATTCACAATTACAATTGGAGTTATACTTGTTTCTTTATTCAATATTTCAATCCTATTTACATTCTCATTTGTTTCAGCGTTTTCCATATCCAACCTTTCTTTCAATCGTTCATTTTGACCGGATTTTATACATTCCAATTTATTAAGTTTTTGTCACTATGACATTTTCTTATAATCCCATATATACATTCACTCAAATCTGAAAATTCATATCCAAAAATATATCCGGATCATAATTATATATATCAGATATAAAATCAAAATTTGTATCATATGTATTATTATCATATCATATATCATTATGTATTTTTAAAGATTCAGAAAAATTATATGGTTTTAATTGATCATGGTGTGCTTTAATTATTTTATTAACTATTTCATCATTTTCGCTTTCGTTTCATCAATTGTATGGGATATTGCATTTGGTATAACCAAAACCATCATCAGATTTACTTATTATGCTATCAAACTTTTTAAGGATAGTTTTTATTTTGCCTTTATTATTATCATCTAAATCAGTATGTCCTAAATTAAATAAAATATCATAATCAATGCCTCCGGGACCATCACTCTCGCTATTTTCCATATTTTCCTTTTTAGTCACACGAAGCTCATGCACAACAGATAAAATTTCCCCAGCATTAAATTTAAATTTTTATTTGAGAGATTGATAATTTCTAGGGCAAAACCATTACTACTTAAATCATACTCACATGAAGAAAACATTAATTCATTTTCACTTTTTATTGGCTCACACCAAACAATACCTTCACGTATTTGTAAATTGTCAATTTGAACTGACACTCTATTAATAAGTGGAAGCTCCTATAGAAACATCAACACTTAAGCACACTTTATTTTCTTCTATTACATCTCCACATTCATACAAATTTAAAATCACAGACTCTTTGTTTGGGAGTGCATGAATTAAACGTCCAGTTAAATTAAGGTCCACAGTTAAATAATTTGTTTTCAAAATGTCAGCTCCTAAAATAGCTGAATAACCTACATCTAATATTTTATAAGAAGCTACAAAATTTAATCACCTATTTTTATTTCATGTTTAATTTCTCCATAAACTTTTATTTCCTGACCTTTATTCTTATTTAGTCTCATTACTTGTTTAATATCACTCACTTAAGGGTAATCTTAATTTATCATATACATTTTTATTAAGTGTTGAAATTTCGGCACCCGTATCACATAACGTTCTTATTTAATGTCAGCTATATTTATAGTAATAAATAACCGAACACCTGTTTCCTCTAATGTTAAAATTACAGGGTTATCTACTTTAGCCCAGTTCTTCCCCTGCGTAAATTTATGGCTCTTTAGTTTAAACACATTGTTTGTTTATTAAATTCAGAACAATCTTTCATTAAATAATCCTCACTGCAAAATGACAACATAGCTTTTGCTCTGAAATATTTTGAACATTAGAGCCACGTGACTTAAAATCTCTAGAAAAATGTCCAGGAGTCTTACATTTAAAACATAATTTATTCTTATAACAATTATCCTTTAGTTTTACAAAAATCGCAAAATTTACCCTTATCCTGAAAATAATTATGCTTATTCTGAAAGCGAGATTTCTTAAATTTATTATTAAGCATATATTTATGATAGGTTTCGGGTTTTTGAAATCCACATCCCTCATCTGAGTGATTATTCATTTTACAATATGAACAATATTTGTTCAATCTATGGTTTTACCATTTAAATTTAATACATCCAAATTTAAGGGTAACAACTCTGAATAAAGTCTAGGAGGCTCTTCTACTTTGTGATTGGTCAAGAAGGTTATGATAAATTTTTGTGAAATATTACCAAGTAAATGTAGAATTAACATTGATATGTTAGAGATATGCTTGACAAAGTATGAATAGGTTACGTTTTTGTATGCTATGTTAGTTACTTTACTGTTGTTGTGTGTGGAACTTTGTTAATTTGTCGTTGTACATTATATTCTTAGTTCAGATGATGCTATGTTAGCTTTATTAATGTGAAAACTTTGTTACGTTAGCATATATTCGTTGGTTAGTATATAAAGAACTTGATTTTATGTTATGTTTATCCAAAATGATACTCGAAATGTGACCTAAATCAATAGATCAATAGAACATAGAATGGTGGGAGGAGGGGCTGAAGGGAGAGGAGGGTGGTTTGATTTACTGATTTACTGATTTACTGCTTTAGGGTATTTAAAACATGAAAATTTTAGCAAAAATATGACTTGAATCAATAGATCAATAGATCAATAGATCATGGATGGGTAGGAGGGTGGTGGGGAGAGCAGTCTGATTTACTGATTTACTGCTTTAGGGTGTGTAAAAATGCAATTTTTTTTAGTTATAAACAAACAAAATTAAAAGTTTTATACAAAATATGACTTGAATCAATAGATCAATAGATCGATAGATCAATAGATGAATAGATCAAAGATCACGGGCGGGTGGGGAGGGTAGGTTGGGTTGTTTGATTTACTGATTTACTGCTTTAGGGTATGTAAAATGTAAAAAAAAATTAAGTTATAAGCACAAAAAAATAAAAGTTTTGTCTTATGTTATACAAAATATGACATGAATCAATAGACCAATAGATCACGGGAGGGGTGGGGAGGGTAGGTTGGGTAGTTTGATTTACTGATTTACTGCTTTAAGGTGTGTAAAAACGCAAATTTTTAAGATATAAACATGAAAAGCATAAAATTTTTAGTAAAAACTTTTCTGATTTACTGCTTTAGGGTATGTAAAATATATATTTTTTTTAAGTTATAAATATAAAAAGAATAAAAGTTTTGTGTTATGTTATACAAAATATGTCATGAATCAATAGATCAATAGATCACGGGTGGGGTGGGGAGGGTAGGTTGGGTGGTTTGATTTACTGATTTACTGCTTTAGGGTGTGTAAAAATGCAAATTTTTTAAGTTATAAACATGAAAAACATAAAATTTTTAGTAAAAACAAATGTTTTAAGCAAATAAAACAAATAAATTAAAAAAATAAATAAATAAAAATAATAAAAATTTGAAAATAAATTAAAAAATTAAATTGAAAACAAAAATTAAACACAAAGAATAAATGTAAAATGAAACTAATAAAATAAAATAGCAAACAATATATTTTAGTTGACGTTTATAAAAAGAAAACGAGATTTTGAAAATAGAATATGTCAGTCTGAGGCTAAGCGAATGTTTACTAACTCAGCACCGCACCGGCTCCAGCACTGGTGTCGGTACCAATTCTGTCTCCTTCTCTGACTCCTTCCTCCATCCTTCCTCCTTTTTCCTTTTTCCTTCCTCCATCTTCTTCTGTTTTGCATACCGTGCATTTCTTCGGGGTCCCCCCAGACACCCTTTACGAACTTACAACCCTCATATTCGAGATCTACAGACCCGATAACATATATAAAGACACCAACATTGTTGTTATACGAATGTTTATAAACTCGGCACCGCACCAGCTCCAGCACCGGTGCCGTTGTCAACTCCGACTCTTTTGTCTCAGACTCATCCGACTCTTTCCTTCTTCCTTCCTCCATCTTCTTCTGTTTTTGTGTTCCATGCATTTCTTCAGGTGACCCCTCCTGGGGAGGGGGGGGGGTCCCTGACACCATTTACGAACTTACAAACCTCATATTCGAGTTCTACGACCTTATAAACATATATTTTGATACCAATATTGTATTATTATACAAATATTTATTAACTCAGCAC
>JABUQX010143937.1:2500-14750 GCA_015478945.1 Trachelipus rathkii
TCTTTGTTATACATTTTGAATTGTCTATATTACTGTATATTATTATTATTATTATTATTATTATTATTATTATTATTATTATTATTATTATTATTATTATTATTATTATTATTATTATTATTATTATTATTATTATTATTATTAGTAGTAGTAGTAGTAGTAGTAGTAGTAGTAGTAGTAGTAGTAGTAGTAGTAGTAGTAGTAGTAGTAGTAGTAGTAGTAGTAGTAGTAGTAGTAGTAGTGGTAGTAGTAGTTAGAGTTATCGTATCGGGTTAAAATTTGGAGCGGGGTTAGATGGTGGCATATCCTTGTTGTATACAAGGTTACATTCCACTGTGTCCCCGAAGGGGGACCCCACCCCCACTTAAAAATCAAAGTGTTCGTAATTGGCTGAAATTTGGTGAGAGGATTCAGAGTTGAGTTTCTAGAAATACTTGATATGTGAATCTGAGGAGTTGGCTCCGGCACCGGTGCTGGAGCCACTGCGGTGCCGAGTTAATAAACATTCGTATAACAACAATGTTGGTGTCCTTATAAGGGTTATCGAGGTCGTAGAGTTCGAATATGATGGTTATAAGTCTGTGTAGGGTGTCTAGGACCCCCCTTGAGGGGGTCCCGACTGAAAAAAAAGAGCACAGAGTGCAAAAAACAAAGGAGGAAGAAAGAAGGATGAAAGATGAATAAAGAAGGAAAGAATGAAAAAGGAGTCTGACACAGAGGAGTAGGAGTTGACAGCCGCACCGGTGCTGGCTCCGGTGCGGTGCGGTGCTGAGTTATTAAATATTTGTGTAATGATACAATACTGATGTCTTTATATATGTTATTGGATCTGTAGATTTCGAAAATAATGGTTTCAGAACCATCAAGAAAAAAAAAATAAATAAATAAATAAATAAAATTTCTTATTCTTTTTATGTTTATAACTTCCAAATTTACGTTTTTACATACCCTAAAGCAGTAAATCAGTAAATCAAACCACCATCCACCCACCCTCCTGACCAGTTGTGATCTATTGATCTATTGATCTATTGATCTATTGATCTATTGATCTATTGATCTATTGATTAAGGTCAAATTTTTTACTAAAATTGTCATGTTTTACATACCCTAAAGCAGTAAATCAGTAAATCAAGCCACCCAACCTACCCTCCTGTCCAGTTGTGATCTATTGATCTATTGATCTATTGATCTATTGATCTATTGATCTATTGATCTATTGATCTATTGATTAAGGTCAAATTTTTACTAAAATTGTCATGTTTTACATACCCTAAATCAGTAAATCAGTAAATCAAACCACCATCCACCCACCCTCCTGTCCAGTCGTGATCTATTGATCTATTGATCTATTGATCTATTGATCTATTGATCTATTGATCTATTGATTAAGGTCAAATTTTTACTAAAATTGTAACGTTTTACATACCCTAAATCAGTAAATCAAACCACAATCCAAGCACCCTCCTGTCCAGTCGTGATCTATTGATCTATTGATCTATTGATTAAGGTCAAATTTTTTACTAAAATTGTCATGTTTTACATACCCTAAATCAGTAAATCAGTAAATCAAGCCACCCAACCTACCATCCTGTCCAGTCGTGATCTATTGATCTATTGATCTATTGATTAAGGTCAAATTTTTACTAAAATTGTCATGTTTTACATACCCTAAATCAGTAAATCAGGCCACCCAACCTACCCTCCTGTCCAATCATGATCTATTGATCTATTGATCTATTGATCTATTGATCTATTGATCTATTGATTAAGGTCAAATTTTTACTAAAATTGTCATGTTTTACATACCCTAAATCAGTAAATCAGTAAATCATGCCACCCAACCTACCATCCTGTCCAGTCGTGATCTATTGATCTATTGATCTATTGATCTATTGATCTATTTTTTACTAAAATTGTCATGTTTTACATACCCTAAATCAGTAAATCAGTAAATCAAATCACAATCCAAGCACCCTCCTGTCCAGTCGTGATCTATTGATCTATTGATCTATTGATTAAGGTCAAATTTTTACTAAAATTGTCATGTTTTACATACCCTAAATCAGTAAATCAGTAAATCAAGCCACCCAACCTACCATCCTGTCCAATCATGATCTATTGATCTATTGATCTATTGATCTATTGATTCAAGTCACATTTTGAGTATCATTTTGGATAAACATAACATAAAATCAAGTTCTTTATACAAAGATCAATCAATATATGTTGACGTAACAAAGTTTTCACATTAATAAAGCTTACTTAGCACCATCTGAACTATGGCTATAACCCCCAACGACAGACCTGACACATCTTAAGCAAGAATAAACTGTTAACATTAACAAAGGTCCAAACTTATCAACAGTAAAAGTAACTAACAAGACATACAAAAACATAGTCCATTCACACTTTATCAAACATATCTCCAACATGACAATGTTAATTTTACATTAACATAGTAATATTTACCAAAAATTTATCATAACCTGACCTAACCATCATAATACCTAACGTGTAAAGACAAACAAAGTAAAGTTTTACCCTCAGTAAAGCTAAACTATGAACATAACATACTTAACACACAACAACCCGATGAATAAACAGCTGTCATTAACAACTTATTCAATAAAGCGAACATATGAGGGAAGTAAAACCCAAATAGTTGTAAACATAACAAAGTTTTATCCAAACATAACATAAAAATAAGTTCTTTGAATAAAATATCACAGTAAATTGTAATAGTTTACTGATTTTAAAGCAGTAAATCAGTAAATCAGTAAAATCAAACCATCAACCCCTCCCCACCCCTCCCACCAGGACCTTTTAATCTATTGATCTATTGATTCATGTCATATTTCGAGTATCATTTCGACTAAACATAACACAAAAATAAGTTTTTTGTATACTAACTGTCGAATATATGCTAACGTAACAAAGTTTTTACATTAATAAAGCTAACATAACATAACCTGAACTAAGAATATAATGTACAACGATAAACCTAACACACCATACGTACGAATAAACTACTAACATTAACAAAGTTCCATACTTACCAACAGTAAAGTACCTAGCATAGCGTACAAAACGTAACCCATTCACACTTTTTCAAGCATAACTCTACCATATCATTGTTAATTTTACATTAACACTATTGATTTACGTCGCATTACGAGTATCATTTCGGATAAACATAGCACAAAAATGAGTTCTTTATATACTAACCAGCGAATATATGCTAACATAACAATGTTTTCACATTAATAAAGCTAACATAGCATCATATGAACTAAGAAAATAATGTACAACGACAAACCTAACACAACTTAATAAACAGTTAACATTAACAAAGTTCCACACTTAACACCAGTAAAGTAACTAGCATTGCATACAAAACGTAACCTATTCCTACTTTTCCAAGCATATCTCTAACATATTAACGTTAATTTTACATTGACACAGTATTATTTAACATAAAAATTTAGCATAACCATGTCTAATTATCATACAGACCAACGAATAACTGTAAACATAACAAAGTTTTATCCAAACATAACATAAAAATAAGTTCTTTGAATAAAATATCATAGTAAATTGTAATAGTTTACAGATTTTAAAGCAGTAAATCAGTCAAACAGTCAACCCCTCCCCACCCCTCCCACCATGACCTTTTGATCTATTGATCTATTGATTCATGTCATATTTCAAGTATCATTTCGACTAAACATAACACAAAAAATAAGTTTTTTATATACTAACCATCGAATATATGCTAACGTAAAAAAGTTTTTACATTAATAAAGCTAACATAACATAACCTGAACTAAGAATATAATGTACAACGACAAACCTAACATACCATACGTACGAATAAACTACTAACATTAACAAACTTCCGCACTTAACAACAGTAAAGTACCTAACACTTCATACAAAACGTAACCTATTCATACTTTTTCAAGCATATCTCTAACATATCAATGTTAATTTTACATTAACATCGTAATATTTAACAAAAATTTAGCATAACCCGGTCTAAGCAGCATACGGAAACGAATATAATGCTAACGTACCGAAATTTTTACATCAACTTCATAATATTTAACAAAAATTCATCATAACCTCGTCTAAATATCATAATCCCCAACGAATAATAGCAAAGACAACAAAGTTTTAACCAAACATAACATAAAAAAGTGTCACTCGTCTCGAGTATAACATCATTTGAACTATGAATAAACGTAGACATTAGCAAAATTCTCGAGCAAACCTAACATTACTCAACAAAATCTTAACCTAGGCTCACGTTTCTAACACATCATCGTCAGTTAACACAGTAATATCTTACAAAACTCACCATTTCTCTAACAAATCAGTGTTATTTTCACACAGACACAGTAATATTTAACATAACGTACCCCTAACACGAATAAAAACAGTTTTCATTAACCAAGAGTATCTAAAACAACACACCACCTCGAGAGAAAACCCAGGGGGATGAGCCCCTTGAAAGGGTGTATGAATCTTGAGGGGGATCCTGAAGGGGTGTAAGCGGGCTTTGGGCCTGGGCTCAGCCCGAGAGGGCTGAGGCCTTACCCCTCCTTCGGAGGGGTAATGCCCGAAGATTTTGTTGAGTAATGTTAGGTTTGCTCGAGAATTTTGCTAATGTCTACGTTTATTCATAGTTCAAATGATGTTATACTCGAGACGAGTGACACTTTTTTATGTTATGTTTGGTTAAAACTGTTATCAAATATTCGTTGGGGATTATGATATTTAGAAAGGTTATGATAATTTTTGTTAAATGAAGTTGATGTAAAAATTTCGGTACGTTAGCATTCGTTTCCGTATGCTGCTTAGACCGGAGTTGCTGTTAAATAGTTACGATGTTGGCAAATTAACGTGGATGTATTAAAGACCAATGCTTGAAAAAGTGAGATAAGGTTACGTTTGTACGAAGTGTTAGGTACTTTACTGTTGTTAAGTATGGAACTTTATTAATGTTAGTAGTTTATTCGTACGTATGGCTTGTTAGGTTGTCGTTGTACGTATATTCTTAGTTCAGGTTATGTTATGTTACGCTTTATTAATGCCAAAAGCTTTTGTTACGTTAGCATATTCGATGGTTAGTATATAAAACTTGTTTTTGTGTTATGTTTAGTCGAAATGATACTCGAGATATGACATGAATCAATAGATCAATGGATCAATAGATCAAAAGGTCATGGTGGGAGGGGTGGGGAGGGGTTGACGGTTTGTTTGACTGATTTACTGATTTACTGCTTTAAATCTGTAAACTATTACAATTTACTGTAATATTATTCTAAAACGGTATTTTTCTGTTATGTTTTGGTTAAAACTTTGTTATGTTTACAGTTATTCGTTGGTCTGTATGATAATTAGACATGGTTATGCTAAATTTTTATGTTAAATAATACTGTGTCAATGTAAAATAAACGTTAATATGTTAGAGATATGCTTGGAAAAGTAGGAATAGGTTACGTTGTACGCTAAAAATTTTCTATATTAAGTGTGGAACTTTGTTAATGTTAACTGTTTATTAGTGCGTAAGTTGTGTTAAGTTTGTAGTTGTACATTATTTTCTTAGTTCATATGATGCTATGTTAGCTTTATTAATGTGAAAACATTGTTATGTTAGCATATATTCGCTGGTTAGTATATAAAGAACTCATTTTTGTGCTATGTTTATCCGAAATGATACTCGTAATGCGACGTAAATCAATAGTGTTAATGTAAAATTAACAATGATATGCTAGAGTTATGCTTGAAAAAGTGTGAATGGGTTACGTTTTGTACGCTATGCTAGGTACTTTACTGTTGTTAAGTATGGAACTTTGTTAATGTTAGTAGTTTATTCGTACGTATGGTGTGTTAGGTTTATCGTTGTACATTATATTCTTAGTTCAGGTTATGTTATGTTAGCTTTATTAATGTAAAAACTTTGTTACGTTAGCATATATTCGACAGTTAGTATACAAAAAACTTATTTTTGTGTTATGTTTAGTCGAAATGATACTCGAAATATGACATGAATCAATAGATCAATAGATTAAAAGGTCATGGTGGGAGGGGTGGGGAGGGGTTGATGGTTTGATTTTACTGATTTACTGATTTACTGCTTTAAAATCTGTAAACTATTACAATTTACTGTGATATTTTATTCAAAGAACTTATTTTTATGTTATGTTTGGATAAAACTTTGTTATGTTTGCAACTATTTGGGTTTTACTTCCCTCGTATGTTCGCTTTATTGAATAAGTTGTTAATGACAGCTGTTTATTCATCTGGTTGTTGTGTGTTAAGTATGTTATGTTCATAGTTTAGCTTTACAGAGGGTAAAACTTTACTTTGTTTGTCTTTACACGTTAGGTATTATGATGGTTAGATCAGGTTATGATAAATTTTTGGTAAATATTACTATGTTAATTTAAAATTAACATTGTCATGTTGGAGATATGTTTGATAAAGTGTGAATGGACTATGTTTTTGTATGTCTTGTTAGTTACTTTTACTGTTGATAAGTTTGGACCTTTGTTAATGTTAACAGTTTATTCTTGCTTAAGATGTGTCAGGTCTGTCGTTGGGGGTTATAGCCATAGTTCAGATGATGCTAAGTAAGCTTTATTAATGTGGAAACTTTGTTACGTCAACATATATTGATTGATCTTTGTATAAAGAACTTGATTTTATGTTATGTTTATCCAAAAATGATACTCGAAATGTGACTTGAATCAATAGATCAATAGATCAATAGATCATGATTGGACAGGATGGTAGGTTGGGTGGCTTGATTTACTGATTTACTGATTTAGGGTATGTAAAACGTTACAATTTTAGTAAAAATTTGACCTTAATCAATAGATCAATAGATCAATAGATCAATAGATCAATAGATCAATAGATCACAACTGGTCAGGAGGGTGGTTGGATGGTGGTTTGATTTACTGATTTACTGATTTAGGGTATGTAAAACATGACAATTTTAGTAAAAAATTTGACTTTAATCAATAGATCAATAGATCAATAGATCACGACTGGACAGGATGGTAGGTTGGGTGGCATGATTTACTGATTTACTGATTTAGGGTATGTAAAACATGACAATTTTAGTAAAAATTTGACCTTAATCAATAGATCAATAGATCAATAGATCAATAGATCAATAGATCACGACTGGACAGGATGGTAGGTTGGGTGGCTTGATTTACTGATTTACTGATTTAGGGTATGTAAAATGTGAAAACTTGAAATGTGACCTTAATCAATAGATCAATAGATCAATAGATCAATGGATCAATAGATCACGACTGGACAGGAGGGTGGGTGGATGGGTGGTTTTGATTTACTGATTTACTGATTTAGGGTATGTAAAACATGCTGACAATTTTAGTAAAAAATTTGACCTTAATCAATAGATAGAGCAATAGATCAATAGATCAATGATCCAGCCAGATCAATAGATCAGTAAGATACAACTGGACAGGGTAGGTTGGGTGGCAGTTGCGATTTACTGCTAGGGTATATCAAAACATGAGCAATTTTATTAAAAATTTGACCTTAATCAATAAATCAATAGATCTGAATCATTAGATCAATAGATCAATAGATAATAGATCAATAGATCACAACTGGTCAGGAGGGTGTTGGATGGTGGTTTGATTTGCTGATTTACTGCATGAGACTATGTAAAAACGTAAGGTATATTTGGAAGGTAAAAACATAAAAAGAATAAAAATTTTATTTATTTATTTATTTATTTTTTTTTTCTTGTTGGTCCTGAAACCATTTTTTTGAAATCTACAGAACCAATAACATATATAAAGACATCAGTATTGTATCATTACACAAATATTTAATAACTCAGCACCGCACCGCACCGGAGCCAGCACCGGGGCGACTGTCAACTCCTACTCTTCTGTGTCAGACTCCTTTTTCATTCTTTCCTTCTTTATTCATCTTTCATCCTTCTTTCTTCCACTCCTTTGTTTTTGCACTCTGTGCTCTTTTTCAGTCGAGACCCCCACAAGGAGGGTCCTAGGCTTACACAGACTTATAACCATGTATTCCGACCTCGATAGCCACCCATAAGGACACCAACATTGTTGTTATACGAATGTTTATTAACTAGGCACCGCAGTGGCTCCAGCACTGGTGCTGGAGCCAACTCCTCAGATAAAAATATCAAGTATTTCTAGAAACTCAACTCTGAATCCTCTCACCAAATTTCAGCCAATTACGAACACTTTGATTTTTTAAGTGGGGGTGGGGTCCCCCTTCAGAGGAACTTACAACCTTGTATACAGCAAAGGATATGCACCATCTAACCCCCCCTCCCAAATTTTTAGCCCGTACGTTAACTCTAGCACTACTGCACTACTACTACCAGTACTGCTACTACTGCAATAGTAACAATGTAATAACCAACAACAATAATAATAATAATAGTAATAATAATAACAATAACAACAACAATAATATGCAATCATTCTGCGAACAAAAATAGCAATAATAATAATAACAACTAATATACAGTGAAATGCTTGGGCTATTCAAATAGCCTTAACACAGAGCCTGTATTGACAACCTAACCGCAACTGCTCTTTAATCTTCTTCTTCTTCTTCTTCTTCTTCTTCTTCTTCTTCTTCTTCTTCTTCTTCTTCTTCTTCTTCTTCTTCTTCTTCTTCTTCTTTCTTCTTCTTAATAATAATAATAATAATAATAATAATAATAACAAAAATAAATAATAATAATAATAATAATAATAATAATAATAATAATAATAATAATAATAATAATAATAATAATAATAATAATAATAATAATAATAATAATAATAATAATAATAATAATAATAATAATAATAATAATAAACATACACACTCGTTGATTGAAGCGGGGTCGGAACCGCGGCCGGAGCCGGAGTCTGAACCGGAGCCGGAGTCGGAGTCGGAGTCGGAGTCGGAGTCGGAGTCGGAGTCGGAGTCGGAGTTGGATTCAGAAATGCATATGTTGAGGATGATTTTCAACTCAGATTCGTTTTCCCTTCGGGAAAACGAACTAATCTTATAATAATAATAATAATAATAATAATAATAATAATAATAATAATAATAATAATAATAATAATAATAATAATAATAATAATAATAATAATAAATTAACATCATAAATCAATTATCTTATCTCAAAAACACGTGTCCTTATCAGCTACGCTGATAAGGACACTCAGAGCTCATATTCCAAAAGCTTTGGTCTTTGAACATGCATATATATATATATATATATATATATATATATATATATATATATATATATATATATATATATATATATATATATATATATATATATATATATATATATATATATATATATATATATATATATATATATATATATATATTTAATATTATGTATAACATATAATATTATCAACGTTTAATTATTAATATTAGTGACTATAATATAATCATTATATAATTATATATATATATATATATATATATATATATATATATATATATATATATATATATATATATATATATATATATATATATATATATATATATATATATATATATATATATATATATATATTTATCTGTGTATATTTATTTTTATATATATAACAACCATATAACAGAAATAATATATATATATATATATATATATATATATATATATATATATATATATATATATATATATATATATATATATATTTTTTTTTTTTTATAAAAAGATAAAAATATAATTGGAGGGACCTGTACACTTGGGAAGGTTTTTATTTATGCTTGTGAATTATATTGCAGAATTATGGACAATTTGCTAAAAACTGGGTCTTTGAAATGAAAAGGTGGTGAACTGGTAGAAATTTTTGAGGCCGCTGATTCAATAACAACCAGCATCGCCGAATGTGACGAAATATCCCAGCAGACTCCTGGCAGCCTAAGCCCAAATTGTTTTGCCTCAGTTCGCGGAAAGGCAACTCACGTCCTAAAGGAGCTTCGAGGAAAAATAAGAAAATATGACCCTAGCTACCTTATTTTGTTTGGCTTTATTCCGGTTGGGAACGAACAGGCACCCAAAGGGCAATGCGTTAACTGTCATAAAGTTGTTGCTAATGGCTGCTTAGTCCCATCCAAATTAAAAAGACATCTGGAATGCAATCATCCTGATTTATTGCATGAATGTGAAGAAATCTTCAAAAGCCACGCTTTCTCTCTTCAGGCAGGTTCATCTATGATGGAGATAATTTCTAAAAATGAAAATGAAAACGCAACTGAAGCTTCATTTATTGTCAGTTTACATATTGCTAAAACTGGAAACCCGCATACTATTGCCGAGACATTAATTAAACCTTGCCTGAAGGATGTTGTTAGTTGCATTTTAGGTCCAGATATGGCCAAGAAGATTGATACTGTGCAGCTATCAAGTAACACCATAAGCAAGCGAATTAACACAATTTTAGAGACAGTCGAGAACGAACTTATAAGATTGAAAACTTGTGAACTTTTTAGTTTACAGTACAGCTTGATGAACGTACCGACGTAGCGGGATTTGCTGTTCTTCTTGTTTTTGTGAGGTACCCATCAGCAATGCAAATAAGAAAAGGAACTTTTGATGAGCGAATTACTTGAGACTTACACCACTGGCTACGAAATTTTCAATGCTATCGACAAATTTGTACAGGAAAATGGTTTGAATGGAGCAAGTGTGTGAATATTTGCAGTGATGGAGCGGCCGCAATGGTTGGAAAAACGAAGGGAGCGGTGTCTAGGATGAAGCAAGTGGCAGAAAGCGCCACCAGCAGCCACTGTGTTATGCATCGGCATTCCCTGGCAACAAGAAAGATGCCACAAGATTTAAAAGTCGTACTGGATGATGCTGTGAAGAAAATTTATCATGTTCAGAGCCGCCCGCTTCAAGCACGCCTTTTAAAACTTACCCGAAGAATATAGGTATGGATAACATGTGGCATTTTTGGTGGTGAACCGGAAGTTTTTGATCAGACTGTTTGAACTAAACGATCGTGGTGGTCACATTTACAGAGCAGTCTTTTATTCAAAAGTGAACTGATGTCGATTGGCTGCTTAAATTGGGATACCTTTCCGACATATTCGAAAAACTAAATGAAACCACCACATCTCTTCAAGGGAAGGGAGGAGCACAATTGGACAAAATAAAAGGCTTGCGCAATTTTTTTTTATTTTTTGAAGTGTGTGTTAAGAGCAGAGACATCTCCAATTTTCCTCGGTTGTAGGAATTTGTCAAAGCAAATGAGATCCATCTTTAACCGAACTTCCTCGAAATTATTACTGCCCACTTGGAAGGTTTGGAAAAAACCATTGTTGAGTATTTTTCCGATATTGATTCTGAGTATGTCTACAGCTGGATGACAAACCCGTTTTCGTGCAACCCGAAACGTAAACCTACTGGGATGACAAATGAAGCTTTTCAAAATCTGCAGGACACCAGTGAAGACAGCACTTTGAAACTTAAATACCACGAAAGGGGCCAAGAAGAGTTCTGGATGTAAATATATGCAGAAAACAATGCTGTTGGCAAGATTGCATTAAAAAGACTTGTGCGTTTTAATTCCACTTATCTATGTGAGTCTGCATTCACAACGTATGCTTATATAAAAAACCAGATATAGGAGTAAACCTTCAGCGTCAAGTGATTTAAGGGTAAAATTTACAAAACTTCCCATAAAAAAGAAAATAACGAAAAATTCATTAAAACAGTTTCATTCTTCAGATTAAAGGTAAATGAGCATTAAATTTGCATTGTGTTTTCTTGTTTTCCTAGGACCTAAGACTAAGTGGTGAAGCCAATTTAAGAGTAGGTGTGCCGCGATTTTTTTTTAGCACAACAAGGGTGCCGCTGAAAAAAGTTTGGGAACCCCTGGCCTAGGGAACCTAATTTTAAATAGGAAAAATACAAGCGAGGAAAACAAAAATTCATTTTAATGTAGGCGTTTGGTATTAAGTCAATATTTCTTCAGTACCAAAAAATAGAATGAAAAAATGTTAAAAAAAATAAATTTAACAAAATAAATTATTTAAAAAATATTAGTAGTTCAAAATTCAAAATAATATAAAAAAGATTAATAGCAAAAAATGAAAAGTTAAATGAAAGGAAAATATTTAAATAGATAAACAAAAAGAGAATATATATATATATATATATATATATATATATATATATATATATATATACTCT
>JABUQX010143939.1:0-7500 GCA_015478945.1 Trachelipus rathkii
CGGTATTACTTCGTTCGGATCAGATGCATAGAATTGCCTCTCGTCTTAATACCGATTCTATTCTCGCTGATCTGGATAGAATTTCCATTAAGGGTCGCTCAACCTTGCGAAATTCAATTCTTTAAAAACTCAACTTCTACAAATCTCCCTCTTTAAAACACCCCAACTTACCTATCTCTTTCGACGGTTCTCTCGTCTCTCCTGTTGACAATATAAACATCCTTGGCCTTAACATAGCAAAAAAATGTCTTGGAAGCCTCACATCACAACGGTTGCTAGGGCGGCCTCAAAAACTGGGAGTTCTGTTTAGACTGCGAGATTTTTTTCCTCTTCTCAGTTACTCCAGCGCTATACAAGGGTTTCATCCGCCCTTGTGTTTGGAGTACTGTTCTCATATCTGGGGGGCTCTGGTTTCACCCGGCTTTTTGGACAGGGTCGAGTCAAAAGCCAAGAGGCTTAAACTGTTCTGTGCTTTCCAGTTCATGACCCTCTATCTCTGCGGCGCGATGTTGGTGCTTTATCTCTTTCTATAGGTACCGCAGCGGCAGGTGTTCGAGAGATACCGCTCGCGTACCACCACCTTTACGACGCCCTCGTAGCACAGGGGGTGCTGTGTCGGCACATGTTTGGTTTGATGTGGGTAACTCAGGCTAGTTCGTTGCAGTGCTTCCTTCTTTCCTGCCTCTGTTCTGTAAAATTCTCTTCCACATCTCCTGTGTTTCCTGCTGAATTTAATCTTCCTCACTTCATTGCGTGCTGTAACTCATCTCTGCGTAATTTACGCTGGTGGATGAGGGCACAGCGTGCAACACCCACTCCTGAATAGGGAAGATCTGCCCGTGAGTGGTGAGTGACAACTGTAAAATATATATATATATATATATATATATATATATATATATATATATATATATATATATATATATATATATATATATATAACTATATATATATATATATATATATATATATATATATATATATATATATATATATATATATATATATATATATATTCAGCATTTTCTTACGATATGTATTCTGAATAAATTTCCATTTACGAATATAAAGTTCCGTCATTATATATATATATATATATATATATATATATATAATAAATATATATATATATATATATATATATATATATATATATATATATATATATATATATATATATATATATATATATATATATATATATATATATATATATATATATATATATATATATATATATATATATATATATATATAATCTCCCAGGTAGGGCATTCACATTGTCAGTTGGACCAACATCTTCTCCCTTCTATTACCGAAATTCTTGATCCTAGAACACTCTAGAAAAACAATTCTCTGCGCAATAGTTTCCGATGCTAGTCCTTGAGTTATACACTCAGAAAGGGTTTCACCCTTTCACTGGAACTAGCATCTTCTTCCATTGGCCTTGAAACTCATTCTCCCAGAGCTCTCCAGAAGATCGTGTTTCTAGGCGCATAAGGGTAAAAACATAGTGGACAGTCGATTCTAGATTCAAGCGGCCAAGCAAACGTTGGAATTCAGGATGATAATTTAAGCAGCACTTCAGGTGCACATAGTGGAGCTTCGAGTTAATAAGAGTCAAAAGAAAAACGATCCAATTTGAAATCAGTCCGCAAAATGCACTCAGACAGTGTAGATCATATGTACCATCTCATGCACAATTCTATTAATTTTCTACGCAAATATGACACGTACAACTTCTCTCAGCACCAAAATAGACCAATATCACACCTAAATTTTAAACCATATATAATCTTGTTATTCAGAAAATAATATATATATATATATATATATATATATATATATATATATATATATATATATATATATATATATATATATATATATATATATATATATATATTCTTTTTTTCTATATATATATATATTTTACACTGCTATATATATATATAGAAAGAGAGAGAGAGAGATTGACCTTTTGAACGGTACTCGTTAGCCCAAAAAAAAATAGTACAGGGTATCTTTATGGACCATAAATAGACTTTCTATTATAGGGATTTGATGATTCAAATATATATAGGACCTGTTACGTTTTACGACTCCGTCAGTTTTATTTTTTTTATTTATTTTTTTTTAACTAAAGGAATACCCAAGGGTAAACCGCAAAGATGGCAGGAGTCGGGGTCTCTCGGCCTTCCGGGGAACGACAGGGTAGGACTATTTCCCCCCGGAGGGTCTCCGGAACCCCGCTCTTTGGTATTTGGGTGTCGCGGGGGTTCCTCCGCCCCTCCCCTACGGGGTATGGAAATCGTCCCACCCTGCTCCCGTCGGCTCGAGCCCCCTATTTTGCCGTGTAATACCTTAACAAATAATATATATATATATATATATATATATATATATATATATATATATATATATATAATATATATAAAAAAAAATAAAATATATATATTTTTTATATATATAAATATATATATATATATATATAACATATATATACTTCTATATATATAACTATATATATATATAACAGTTAAATTAACAACTATAAAATCTATTTATGTTCCATAGAGATATATACTATTTTTTTGGGTAACGATTACTGTAAAAAAGCCCCTAATTTGCCATGTAATATATATATATATATATATATATATATATATATATATATATATATATATATATATATATATATATATAAAAAAAACATAATATCCAAATAAATATATATATATATATATATATATATATATATAAATTTGTAAATGGAAAAAAAACATTACCTTTAATTATTGTCGTGGTTCCAATATGGCGTCGGGAAAACTGTTTTCCTTCAAATTCTTAACAATTTAAAATTAACAACTAATAACAACTTCTTAACTTAAACAATTTAAAATTAACAACATAATTGAAAACTTTTTCTTACACTTATTTTTATATATTATATTTTTTAGTATTAACCAGTTTTTTGTAAATACGCTAATAATAGACTTAAAACCAACAACACCCTATTCATAGAAGCTCCAGATTTGCACTGAAACACAATTATAGTTCAGCGTTGGTTTTTTGGTCGTAAAAATTCTTACGCAGAGTAAAGAAGGTCTAGAAATAGCTTACTTTTTTTTTTTTACTATTTTATAGCATACTATTTTCCCTATGATTTTTACAGTCCTTTCTATATTTAATTTCATTTATAATAAGTTAAAATTAAAAATTTACTTTAGATCAAAAGGTCAATAACTAGACTTTGTCCATATATATATATATATATATATATATATATTAATTTTAAAATTATATATATATATATATATATATATATATATATATATATACTATATATATATATATATATATATATATATATGATATATATATGACTAAGTCTATTTATTGACCTTTTTAACGGTACTCGTTACCGAAAAAAAATAGTACAGGGTATCTCTATGGACCATAAATAGATATTCTAGTTTAGGGATTTGTTAATTTAGGTTAGGTTATATATATATATATATATATATATATATATATATATATATATATATATATATATATATATATATATATATATATATATATATATATATATATATATATATATATATACTCTATTTATAATAAACATATATATATACCTATAAATATATCCAATAATATATATATATATATATATATATATACTATACTGCTAACTCTTCATATATATATATATATAATTTGTAAAGGTATTACACGGCAAAGTAGGGGGCTCGAGCCGACGGGGAAGAGAGGGGGGACGTTTTCCATACCCCGTAGGGGAGGGGCGGAGGAACCCCCGCGACACCCAAATACCAAAGAGCGGGGGTTCCGGAGACCATCCCCGGAGGGGGGAAATAGTCCTACCCTGTCGTTCCCCGGAAGGCTGAGAGACCCCGACAACTGCCATCTCTGCGATTTACCCTTGGGGTATTCTTTAGATAAAAAAAAATAATAATAATAATAAAACAAACAAAAAAATTACCTTTACTTCTGCTGTCTGACAATGGCTTCGAAAAACTTTTCTACTTTGTCGCCTTCAACTTCCTTCTTCCAAAGGTACGTGCATAAATACGAAAGGAAATGATTCCTATAACGTCCTGCTCTTGGAAGTTTACTTTTAATTTTTCCCCACTCACTCTCTATTGTGTTTGTATGGGCTTTAGTTTCGGGATCTACGAAATGTAACGAATGATTCACTTTTAGGTGAATTAGGTCCAACTCATTCAAATTTCTATATCCCCTCCATTCATCTGTAATTACAGTTGTGCCAGGGGCTACATATTCTTCAAGAATTTTACGTAAAGTTTCACTATTTCTATTTACAACTGGCACTAAAAAACATTTCTTGGAACCTCTTTCAATACCTCCTACAACCCACTGTCCTTGTACTAAACGTCCTTTATTATATTTCCGTCTTCCAAATACGGATTCATCAATTTCTAAGACTTTGTTTTCCCCGCCAAGTTTATGTTTTGAATTTAAAATCTCACTGACACAAACCTCACGAAAAAAATTATAGTAATCTACTACTACACTTTTACTTAAATTTAGTAACTTTAACACACTGACGACGGGAACATTCGCTAAGAAATAGATTAACAATTGGAAAAATGATAAGTAACGAATTTTAATATTATTAAAAAAAAAAAAAAAAAAAACTCTAGGGGCAGATTCATAACAGCAATTACATTTCGGACATTTGAACATGAATTTGTCTTTTCTCCTTATAATTGAACAATTTTTTTACACTTATTTTTATGACATTTCTTTTTATTTAGTATTAAACCTTTTAATTGTAAATAGGCTAATAATTCGATATCATTTTCATTTAACAATACTGCATTTTTAATAGTTAAAAAACCCATATTTACTTTGACAACTTCAAACAAGACTTAAAGTGTTTTTAATATCACGCAGAATTCACTAAACGGTTGGAAATTTTCTTCCGCTAACTAAACTAACACCTGAAATTAGTTGACTATATTTTTGAATTAAAACTAAATAACATTTCCCTTTTAAATTACATTTTATATTTAATTTCATTTATAATAAAGTAAAATTAAAAATTTACTTTGGATAAAAGGGTCAGCAGGTCCGACTGCTCCAATAACCAACATATGTATATATATATATATATATAATCTATAAATCTATATATATATATATATACTAACAAAAATACTAAAATATATATAATAGATTGCTTTGCTATATCTATATAGAAATAACTTGATATATATATATATATATATATATATATATATATATATATATATATATATATATATATATATATATATATATTTATATATATATATATATAAAAACATAACAACAACAACCAACCAACCAATAATAATATATATATATATATAACATATACCTGCTGCTGTAATATATGCTGTACTATGCTATGCTGTAAGTTCTAAACAAATGGACGTAGTTTCTGTAGATATATGACGGAGGCCATAGAGAAATAACTTTTAGAAGACTCTTGCATGTTATTTGTTATATTTCAAAGATTTGGATTTTTATTTCTCTAGGCCTCTGTCCAGTGGCGTAACTAAGGTCAGTTGCGCCCCCCGCGACTTATTTTGTGCGCCCCCTTTAGTCATGGACGGGGTGGATAGAGTTTTTGGAACTTGAATGACAAAAAAAAGTTTTCTTGTTCATATCAAAGAAAAATCACATTAACATTACAAAAGAACCAGAGTGTATTACAATGTAAAAAAGATTTATATATATATATATATATATATATATATATATATATATATATATATATATATATTAACATATATATATATATATAACATATATACTACTGCTGCTCTTTATATGCTTCTCTCATGCTCATATATATATATATATATATATATATATATATAAAGAGATGCATTTTTAAAACACTTTTACATTACTGTTATTGGTAAAGTAAAAGAAAAACTACTAATAAAACAATACAACATTTGTCATTACTTTTTAACTTTGACATTAATAGTCTTCTAAATGCTCATTAATTCCCTTCGTCTCTTTGCATCACAAAATGTTCGCACTAATTTCTCCAAGTCCAGTGCGCGAGCCTGATCATACTCTATGCTAAGTACAGCCAATTCACTTAACCTTACGGTCGTCATGGTACTTCTCAAATAACTTTTAATTAGTTTTAATTTTGAAAAAGATCTCTCAGCAGATGATGAAGTTACTGGGAGTGTCAGAAACATTATAAAAGCTGTACACACGTCTGGAAAACTACAAGACAACATATTTTCCAATCAACAATATTCTGCCACTTGTTATTTTTGTCATTTTTTTTCTTTATTTCACTTGCCACAACATTCCTGAAGCAGACAATTTCCGTAACTAAAGAACTTGTCACGTCGGCTTCATATTTTTTGTAAAACTTGTCAGCAGACTCCATGAGCTCTTTATCTGTTTGTTCTGTAAGGGCTGTAGGGCTCAATCTGGTACCTCCGATTCACTTGGCCTATTAGTATATCAATGGCTCTGTAAAAAAACCCTCACCCTGAAATTGTGCAAAGGATCAATGAAGTCAACATCTTTAGAAAGCTCATCAAAGAAGCTTGTCACTTTGCTTTTGCGTTTAGTAGGCAATGAAGTCTCAATTTGCCAGCTTCTTGCAATTTCCTGGGCCTCTTCCACTAGCTTGTAAAACTCTCCCAGCAACTGGTTTAGTTTGGTGACACACCTTTCTAAAGGAGTGGAAGCTTCATCCAGGGATATGTCTGATTTTTGGAGTGTTTTAGAAGTGATGTTAATACTTTCCAAAATTTTGCTTTGAAACACAAGCATTAAAATGAAGTGAAAAGTAGACAATAATAGCAATGGCGGTTGGAGGCTTCTGATTGGCTTCTTAAATCACGTGATGCCGCGTTGGCGAAGTCGCGTTAGGAGTAGGGATGCCGATATATAAAAAAATATCGATATATGGATATTTAAAAAAAATATCAATATATCGGGTTAAAAAAATATCGTGTATATATATATATATATATATATATATATATATATATATATATATATATATATATATATATATATATATATATATATATATATATATATATATATATATATATAATATATATTATATATATATATATATATATATATATATATATATATATATATATATATATATATATATATATATATATGAGTAGCATGTGGAAAGGATGTAGATATGTCAATGCATAAGCAGGTGTATTCTCAGTAGAAAACCGTAATTCCAAAGAAGTTATAAAATCCAGATACGGAGTTATTAAGGATCTTCTTCAGAACTCCGTGGGATTTGTTGCTGGATGGTTGCTGCGGTACTGCTACCTACCAAAAATCCGTGGTATATTCAGATCAAGTCCCAGATGCTCGGCGATTTGATTAGCTTCTTTTAATACTTCATCGATGATTTTTTCCTTACCTTTCCGATGGCTCCTAACCATTTCCATAATATGTTGA
>JABUQX010143939.1:12500-27371 GCA_015478945.1 Trachelipus rathkii
CGGCTGTAGAAGGAGGAGAAGACTGTGAGAAGTCACCAGGAAGACGAAGAGGAGAACCATACACTAATTCAGCAGCCGAACAGTGCAGATCCTCTTTAACAGCCGAACGAATGCCAAGCATTACGAAAGGGAGAGCGTCAGTCCAATTTTCCGGATTGGGCTGAGCTAGAAGAGAAGCCTTTAGCTGACGGTGAAAACGTTCAACAATGCCGTTCGCTTTTGGATTGAAAGAAGTCGTGTGAATCTTCTCTGAACCAAGAAGATTCATCAAATCTCTCCATAAGAAGGATTCAAAAGGTCTACCTTGGTCCATTGTGACAAGCGGCACACCAAAGCGCGAAATCCAGTGAGCCAAGAAAGCTTTAGCTATGGATTCCGCGTTGGCAACAGAGAGAGGGATAGCCTCGGTCCATCGTGTGAACCGATCTATACACGTAAGAATGTATTTCTTACCGCGGGAAGGAGGCAGAGGTCCAACGATGTCGATGTGGACACGTTCAAAGCGAGCACCAGGAGGTAAGAAAGTGCCTAGCGGGGACTTGGTGTGACGGTGGACCTTAGAACGCTGGCAGGAAAGACAAGTGCGACACCAAGTTGCTACGTCGGCATTCAGATCAGGCCACACAAATCGGGCAGCAACCAGTTTGCGTGAAGCCTCAATGCCAGGGTGGGAAAGCGAGTGAAGATTGAGGAAAACAGCCTTACGGAACGATGCAGGTACAAAAGGACGAGGAGATCCCTGAGAGACATCGCACAGAAGTTTCTTCTCTATCCCAGGGAGTTGGAGCCACTCCAGCTTGAGAGAAGAGTCTTGTGGAAGTGCAGGATCTTCAGTAGTCTGGCACGTTGCCATAGCGTCGTAGTCGATGTTGGGTAAGGCTGTAATCGCGTCGATTTCAATGCGGGAGAGAGCGTCAGCAGTGAAGTTGTCGACACCTGAAATATGTCTGACATCAGTAGTGAACTGTGAGACATACTCAAGGTGACGAGCTTCTCGAGGAGAATGCCGTTCGTTTCTGGAGACCATAGCGAAGGTAAGTGGTTTGTGATCAGTGAGTATGTGGAACTCACGACCCTCCAGAAAGTAGCGGAAATGACGAACGACGATACATCGCAAGTAACTCCCTCCCAAAAGCACTGTAGCGAGTCTCAGGAGGTTGCAACTTGTGAGAGAAAAAGGCGAGAGGAGACCACACTCCGTTCAGGTGCTGCTGGAGGACACCTCCGACAGCAAAATCGGAGGCATCTACCTGAACTCTGGTCGGAGCTGAGTCCTGAGGGTGGACTAAGAGTGTGGCAGAAGCAAGTGCTTCTTTGGAAGCTTCAAAAGCAGCCGTAGCTTCATCAGACCAGTCCACTTTTGTAGAACTACCTCGGTGCTGGGCGGATGAGAGCGGTGAGGGGTCGAAGAATATCAGCGCCCGATTTGAGAAAACGATGATAAAAGTTAAGCATGCCGAGGTACTGACGAAGCTGCTTCTGAGAGACAGGCCTAGGGAAGGTGCGAATGGCCTCCACGCGCTCTGCAAGAGGACAAATGCCATCCGCTGAAACAGTGTGTCCTAGAAAGGTAAGAGAAGGGACACCAAAAACACACTTGCCAGGTTGAGACGCATGCCACATTCGTCCAACCTGGCAAAAACTGCACGTAGATGTTGCTCATGCTCGGCAGGAGAAGAGGAAGCTATGAGGAGGTCATCGAGATAAGCAAAAGCAGGAGACCTCTAAGAACGTCATCGATGAAACGTTGAAAAGTCTGAGCTGCCCCCCGCAACCGAATGGCATTCTGGTATACTCAAAGAGGCCAAAAGGGGTGATGATGGCCGTCTTCGGTATGTCCTCTACTGCTACTGGGATCTGGTGGTAAGCTCTTATAAGATCCAGTTTTGAAAAGATGCTCTTACCTGCCAGATTCGAGGTGAAAGACTGGATGTGCGGGACCGGGTAGCGGTCTGGTATCGTACAAGCGTTCAGAGCCCTAAAATCTCCCACAGGCCTCCAATCAGAAGCACCTTTAGGGACCATATGGAGGGGGAGGACCATGAACTTTTGGAAGGGCGGACGATACCAAGTTCGAGCATGTGCTCAAACTCCGCCTTGGCTGCCTTGAGCTTGTCAGGAGGCAGACGCCGAGCACGAGCGAAAGTGGGAGAGCCAGTAGTCTCTATATAATGGCGCACAGAATGTTGAACAGGAGAAGAAGAAGAACAAGGGTTCAACAGCGCCGGAAAATCCTTCTGCAGGATGGTGAAGAAGGGGGAGGTACCAGAAGAAGGAGCAACCGCAGAGATGCCTTTAAGAGCAGAAGAAACTACGGTACCTGCAGAAGACAGAGACGTACAACCGTCAACCAATCTCCTGTTTCTTAGATCGACCATAAGGTCGAAATGTGACAGGAAATCAGCTCCCAAAATGGGTTGGGTAACGTCAGCGACCACAAACACCCAGGGGAATTGACGGCGGAGAGAGAGGTCTAAGGTGCACAGGCGCTCACCATAGACGGGGATAGTACTACCATTTGCAAAGAACCCGGTCAGGAAAAGGAACAGCGGACTTCTGGGTAGCATCTCGAGGTAGCAAAGAATACGAGGCTCCGGTATCGATAAGGTAAAAGAGGTTTGTAGACCTATCGAAAAGACGCAGGACATCCTGAGACGAAGAAGGCGGAGAGGAAGAACAAACAGAGGGGTGGCCAGCTGGATCCACCGCCTTTATGAACCGCTGGCTAGAGGGTTTCCCGAAAAAGTACAGGGTTGGTTGCACCTTTTCGCTTTCAGGCCATACCGATGGTGATAAAAACAATATCCGTTAGGGTATTGCGTCGGGCCTGGGGTTGGAGAACGGTCAGAGAAGCGACGACCTGAAGAGGAGCGGTTGTGGGAACGAGAGTCCCTTGGAGACCGCAGCATGGCGGAGATGGACATCAGCTCCGCCTTGATGTCTGCCATGCCATGTTCCAAAGTAGTAAGACGAGCCTCTATACCCGAAAAACGGGAGGAACAGGGGTCGTGAGAGGCGCTGGAGATGGACCAGGGGTACGAGGGATGGGGCGGGTACACCGGGTAAGAAGAAGAAGCAGCAGCAGCGGAAGAGGGAACCGAAGAAACCGCAGGGGTGGGGGAAGAAAAAGTATAAGGAGAAGAAAGCGAAGAAGACAGGGGAGGCAAAGAGGTAGAAGGAAGAGGAAATGCCTGAGCTGCAGGAGAAGAGGAGACAGTCACAGGGGCAGAAATAGCAGAAATAGCAGGGGCATTGGAGTTGAAACGGCGCAGGAGACCATCTGCCCTCTCTGCTACCTCCTGAAGAGAAAGCTTCGGGTCCATAGACGCCAGAAAATATTGGACGTCATGAGGCAGTTTCTGTACAAAAAGTGTGCGGATGAAGCCTGATTCCTGGGGAGTGGGAGGACCACTTAACAAGGAAAGCATCTGCACCAGGAGATCAGAAGGCTTCTGATCTCCCAGCGAGGTGCCACGTAGCAACTCCTCATACTTTGCTTCCTGAGTAGGAGCCATGCGAGAGACCAAAAGATCTCGAAGAGCAGTGTAGGGAGTGTCAGAAGAAGATAAGGTGGGAATGGAGTCTCTGATACGGAGCGAGACATCTTCGGGCAAGAAAGACAAGACAATACCGTATCTTGTCTGTTCATCGCTGACGGTGCGCAAAATACCGTCAACGATAGAGAACCATAGCTCAGGGTGGTGTGAATAGAAAGGAGGAAGACGAACATGCGTGGGAGTAGGGGAAGGAGTGGAACCCGTCTCAACCATGACGAGTGCAGGAGAATGAAGCAAGAGAAAAGAAATTGTGAAGAGAGGAGAAGGTAAGAATTAGGAGAGGGAAGAATGAAGGAAGAAAGCAAAGCCACAGCACAAATACAAAAAAAATTAACTAATAAATGATGAAAATCAATATTGGCAGTGCAAAAATATGATAAAAAAAATTAACTATTTTGTTCCTGGTATAAATATAGTAAAAAAAACTCAATAACTTTTTTGTTTCTGGTTTGAAAACTATTGTTTCCTGATTGAAAATTTTTTTTTTTGTTCCCGGTGATATAAGTCTATTTCCGTCTTGAAAATAAAAAAAAAAACTGGGCTGTTTCCGGTGTATGCTACCTATGTATATATATATATAAAAAAACTGAAAATTATATAAAATTAGTTATATATAAATATAATATTTCAAATAATAAAAATAAAATGATGAAAAGAAGTAATAATAATAATAATAATAATAATAATAATAATAATAATAATAATAATAATAATAATAATAATAATAATAATAATAATAATAATAATAATAATAATAATGAAAATTAGGTCCTGTGCAGATTATAACTGTTGCACATGCAACAGGACAGTCCTCCTTTGTCTGGCCTATGGATGGGGTCCACTGTGAGATTCAAAGTTGCAAAGAAATGGAATAGGCTGGGTGTTGGGAGCCTACTTCTTCGGGTAGGCTTCAAAATCACTCCTATGATCACCACTCTTTAGCGTGGGAAAGGTTTGAACAAAGACTTGCAGTTGAATTTGTATTTAATCAAAAACACGGACCCCAATAACCTGGGAATTAAACAATAATAATAATTAATGCTAAGAAATAAAAATAATATCACTAAATTTAACATAAAATATAATAAATAATTGTTCTACATTAAATTTTGATATGATAAAAAACAAATAAAAATATTGGGCCGAGCCTATTAGATGGCCTACTTGATGGCCTACTTGTTGGCCTACATAAAAATTTAAAAGATATTAGTGGCAAAACGGAAATCGGGCGTAGGTTCCCCATGAAAGTGGCTTACTTAAGATAATAGGCCCTTAGTATATGCTAACCTAAGGGTGCTACCATGAGGATAAGCTAGCTAAGTAATTATAAATAAAAATATATAACGAAATACTATATAATAACGCCACTTCACAGGATACCGACATTTATCACTATTATTTACATTAATATATAATTGCACTGTCCATTTCACTCACCATGGCATAAAGAAGTAAATCACATGCTTTAATAAGCTTCAGATAATATAAAATAATAAAATATTCGTAATTCTTCTGAGCAATTAGAAGCGTCGATGCCTTGCGAAAAATGGCGGCAAGAATAAGATGCTAGAGGCATGTCAGTAGTATCAAAGATGAGGACGCACGACAGTCGTATTCATAATTTTCAAATTTGCCATGGTGAGAAAAAGAGTTCGTTCAATAAACTACGCTTTTGCCTTGGCACGCTATTTTGGTAAAATTGACCTGACCTCAATCACCACAATATATATATATATTGGGGTGGGCAGAGACCAGAGGCCTATGAAATTCAAACCAGAGTTTGGGGAAATTCCCATTCTGGAACCAGTTCAAAGTCCGACATGCCCCAATCCACGGCGTTTGAAAGTGTGCATCAGAAATAGTTGGGAAAGTAGATAAACGAAGTGTGTTCCAGACTTTACCAGTGGAGTATATGTAAGATTGAGCATAGCAGTTTAGTCTGGGGTCAGAGGGTTGGACAGATAAAGGATGAGACTGTGTGGAAGGAAAGACGAGTGGCGAGAGAGAGAGAGAGAGAGAGAGAGAGAGAGAGAGAGAGAGAGAGAGAGAGAGAGAGAGAGAGAGAGAGAGAGAGAGAGAGAGAGAGAGAGAGAAGGGAAGAGTGTCGCAGTAAAGCAACAGTATAAAGAAAGTGACATAAAGAAAGATGGGCAGAAAGAGACGGAAGAGAGTTAGTGATCGAGTGCAGGAGAGAGAGAGAGAGAGAGAGAGAGAGAGAGAGAGAGAGAGAGAGAGAGAGAGAGAGAGAGAGAGAGAGAGAGAGAGAGAGAGAGTTAAGGACAGACGATCAAGGTTTGAGTCACGTGTTTTCGAAGACGTTATAGTTGTGTGAAAGATTGTCGTGTAGAGAGAGAGAGAGAGAGAGAGAGAGAGAGAGAGAGAGAGAGAGAGAGAGAGAGAGAGAGAGAGAGAGAGAGAGAGAGAGAGAGAGAGAGAGAGAGAGAGAGAGAGTTAAGGACAGACGATCAAGGTTTGAGTCACGTGTTTTCGAAGACGTTATAGTTGTTTGAAAGATTGTAATGTAGCAAGAGGAAGGAATTGAATTTTTGAGGCATTGAAGACAACCATGTTTTCAATGCCTCAATTAGAAATTCGAAAAAGGTCTGAGGTTAATTGGGCCAAGGCTGCCTCCCTAGCGTGAGTCACTTGCCATTGGGTTGGACATCTTTCAAAATGAAGGGCGGAGTTGTCGGCAGAGGAGTGGATAGGTGAAAGTGATAGAGAGAAGTTCATCACTAAAATGGAGAATAAGAATTGGGGAAAGAACAGAACCTTGAGGAACACCACTATTTGTTGATTTAAAGCAGTGATTCCCAAAGTGGTCTATATCGACCCCAAGGGGTCTACAACAGACTGCAAAGGGTCCACGAAAACTACAAAAACAATTGGGGGTCCATGAGATGTAAACGGGGGTCAACGATAGTGGATCTCATTTAAGCATTATATTTTAATTAAATTAAATTAGTATATTTCATAAAATTGTGTAAGTCGTAGCCATTCTTCAGACATAAAAACTTGCCGTAATGATATACCAGTATCATCATGTTACACGCATACGCGCAGTAGAAATTCTTGTCCATTCCTGTCTCAGGCTTCGCGAAGACAGCGCAGTAAGACTCGTACTTGCACCGACTTGTTCAATTCATCAGTCAATAAATACTAATGTGAGAGACAAATACGTTCATTTGTTTCCTGAGTCTTGAAAAGGAAAGTGTTAAGAAAATATTTTCAAAAATATAAACTGGTAGTTAGGCATATGCAAATTAAAGTGAATCAAAGTTAAAATGAATCAATGTCATTTTGTTTGGGAGCGCCGGAGAAGAAATAAGTAAAATGTTTTTTTAATAAAATTTTAGTTTTCTACTCGTAGTTAGCAAAGATAGATAAATTACGCGATCATGACTCGATTTTTTTTATGTTGCCATGGCTTGAGTTTTTTGTTGCATAAGCAGGGTTTTTTATAATTAGGAATATATATATATATATATATATATATATATATATATATATATATATATATATATATATATATATATATATATATATATATATATATATATATATATATATATATTATATATATATATATATATATATCTTCTTTTTTTTTTTATATATTTTTATATATATATATATATATATATATATATATATATATATATATATATATATATATATATATATATATTTATATATATATATATATATATATATAGGTTTTAGTGTCTAAAGCTGACATCAGGTAAGCAGGGGGTCTACCCAAAACCGAAAAACATGGCAAGTGGTCTGAGACAAAAATGTTTGGGGACCTCTGATTTAAAGGATGAACAGTGTCCGTCTACAACTATTACTAAGGAGAGGAAATCAGAGAGAATTAAGTCATAGCGAGAAGGATAGATACTGTAAGAGGGTAATCTCTCTCTCTCTCTCTCTCTCTCTCTTGGCGATCAGAGATAGGATTTGAAGAACTGAGATGCTTCCAGTTCTTTTTGAAGCAGAAGATTTGAAAACTTTCGAAAGATTGGAGTTTAAAGCGATTAATTGGAAGGTAATTTGAGGGTTGAGAGGGCTGTCAGGGTTGAGAGGGTGGTCAGGGTTGAGAGGGTGGTCAGGGTTGAGAGGGGTCGCCTTTTTTCAGCACAGTTTGAACGAGCGAACGTTTCCAGCAGGAAGGGTAGGTCCAAGTAAAGATAGATTAATGTTTTATTTTCCGCCCCCTCCTTGAAAAGGGCTCGGCCCGTGAGTGGTGGATAACTGTAAAAAAAAAAAAAAAAAAAAAAAAAAAGTAGATAAACAGAGACGAAATAGTCTACCAAGGCAGGGTTCTGAGAACCACAGGAGGAATACCATCAGGACCCTACGCTTTGCTAGTGTTAAGCTCAAAGAAAGAGGAAATAACGTTTTTATAAGAAATTACAATGTTAGACATAGATGAGTTGGAGGTGTGGAGAAGGAGGAGGAGGAAGAGGAGAAGCGCCGTAATCGTTTAAGGTAGACAAAGGTAAAGGTTTGAGAGAAGAGTTCAGCTTTAGCTGAGGGTAAAACGGCATATATATTGTCAGAGGAGGGAAAGAGGAAGAAGCAAAGTTGGAGTTAACATTTTTTGTTGTAAAATGCGAGAAAGGATGAGAGGAAGATAAACCAGAACGATTCTTGCATTTTCTTCGGAGAAAAGAAATGAGTTTTTAGTGTTTGGAGAATAGAACTTGCACGATTCTGGGATGAAATATAAGTTGCGTGAGTTTCTAGACTTTGAAGACGACGTCAATTCCTGAAATCATCTTCCCTCTTGAGAATAGCACGAGAACAAGCAGAATTAAGCCAAAGTTAGTTAGGTTTAGTTGAAGGAAATAATACGGAATATACGCCTCCATATGAAGGATGATGAGCTCTGTAATACTTTTGCATATGACACCGGCTCCCCTTCCCATGGAATAGTATAGTCATTCATGAAATCAAGTACGATGGCAAGTCAACCAATAAAGCAACACCGGAGTCCCAAGAGATAAAAAGTAATCGAAAGGAACCCAGAAAGGAGAGAGTTTAACATAATAAGAAGAAGGATTAGTGGTTAGAAAAATGTGTAGAATATAAATTCATCCATGATGATGATCAGTTTTACGAGTAGTGAGCTGCACCAACTGCTCCGAGATCGTTCCCTGATTGAAAAGTGGTAGGTAAGTCTTGAGAATTAGAGGAAAGCCATTGGTGGTGGTGATGAATGTTGAAATCACCAAGAATGATGACTTCAGAGAAAGGTGAAGAAGAGAGGTGGTGTTCTAATTTGGAGTTAAAGTAGTCGAAGAATTTAGGAGTCTCTCGAGTTAGGAAACAGGAGATAGATATACAGAACAGATGAATTTAATAGTAGATTGACAGGATAGATTGTCATAGGTAGAAAATTAGGAAGACTCAAATCAAGAACAAGTATCATCGCAAACAGGGTACAACCTTGTCTGAAAAACTGAGGATAAAGACAGGAAGAGGAACCACATCACCGTGTGCTGTCAGATTGATTAATTAAGAATCTGGTTTTGTTTAATAAGAGATGAAGTTTAGGAAGTTAAATTAGTGTAAATTCTGAAAGATTGTTTAAGTTTATGAACAAATAAGACCATGCATCATAATAGGTTGATGGTCTGTGACGCTCAACCCCACTACCGGAGGATGTCAAATCCCAAGTGGTGATAGGGGAGGGGCGGATCTATCTTGAAATCCGTCCCTCTTAAATTCTCCGAGGCTTAAGAACTCACTTAAGACCAAGTTTCTTTGCGTTAACAAGGGATTTAATTACCAGCCACTTTCTACCATTCAAAACTTTCCCATACACTCTGGATCATCCATTGCCTTCTACTCATCAATATAAGCTTAAATATTTAAGTCAAATACTTGTTCCAATTTCTTATCTCCAATATGATCTTACACCTCGGACACTACTAACCCACCATCATCAACTTACTCTTATTTACATTTACTTTCAAACCCTTTCTTTTACACCCCCAATCAACCAATCCTCTCAAACTTTCTTCAGATTCCACACAAAACTAAATCATCAGCGAACAATAAGCAGAGCACCTTCCATTCTCCGTCAGTCATACACCCTCCCATACCACTCCTACCTTTAATTTTTCATCAGCCCATCCATATCCAAATTAAATAGCCATGGGGACATAACACCTCTCTGCTAAGTCCCACTTCACTACCAACAAACACTTTTTATTCCATTCAGAAGTATACGACCAACACCATACGTCACTACACCTGCCACAGAGGTTTCCTATTAATCCTGTCAAATGCCTGTTGCAAGTCCACAAAACCTAAATGCAATTTATATTCTAATTTGCTTCAATATAAAAATTTGATTTTCACATCTTCCACCACCACAGTATAAATATATTAACACGCAGTAGGTCAGATAGATAGGCAATTATCTGATAAATTGAGGATATGCTCTTCAAAATTTACAATTTTCAACGGCTGTTTTCGAAAGTAAGTCTCGCCTTCATTTGCCTACGTTGAAATGTAAGCAACATTGTGATTGGTTTAGAACAAACCAGTATCTCATCTCCTCCTCTAATGGCATCCTCCTTTTTATGGCCTTTTCGAACGTAAATTAAATAATTTCTATAAAAAATATTGGGCATTTTGCTACTAAATCTTTTTACCACGATAAATACTAAAAATATTTGTGATTATAAAAATAAACTTTTGCTATATACAAAGCCATATTATATTTGTTAAATTTTTTGGAGGCAAATTTTGCAGCGCAAAAGCACACTCACACACGAAAATTATAACATTGAATTGAAGAACTATAATTTCAATTATATCTGTACTATGCTACCACATTTTTTTTTTTACAATATGGCCAATCCGTGGATACATTCAAACACATGAGAAAAATGGTCGAGAGATTTTTATTTTAAAAAAGTTTACGACGATTTTACCTGTCAAAGATTTGGGTATAGGTCCAAACAATTACCGTTTCCACAGCTCTGCTTTATAGTAAAGCCAAATATAAGAAGACAGTTCAATGATAAACAAGAAAAAATAAAAGCAAATTAAGTTGCTGTGGATAGCTTTATCATTAGGAAGAATGAAACTCTAAAACGGTACAAATCATTTATTACTCTCAGTTTAAGTCCAGGTATAAACTAAGTACCGTATAAAAAATATAAATTCAATAAATTGCATAAAAAATATACATACCTAAATCTTAATTCCTCTTTGCATTATAAAAAATAAAAATATTTTAAGGGTTTAGAATAATAAACACGTGAAATAAAGAAATGAAGCAAAAACAAATTAAAATTATTTAAAAGAATCAAACTGGAAACATGTACAAAATAACTGAAAAATAAGCATAATAAAAAATGAAAAAATTTCTTTTTTAGAAAAAATAATTTTGCTGCTTCATAAACATAAGAAAAACAAAACCTCTTAATACAATAAACGCATCCATTTAACACATCTAGGCCTTCATTTAAATATCTAGACTAAAGCTTCAGTCTCCTAAGCCTACTACTGCCACCTACTATCTACCAGACTACTAATATAAAGTATTACTTAATTCTAAATACAGTAAATTTATAATAATTTATATTTTTAAAATAATTTCAGGACTGTCGTAACAATCAATGTTCATTTTTAACACTAATCTTTAATAAAGATTCAAATGTTTTTATGTTTTCTGTCAAGTTGAAAGCTTTACCTGTGTGGGTTCGAAGGTGTACTCTTAGATTACTTTTTTGAATAAAACTTTATCCAGTAAGAACACTTAAACGGCTTTTCACCTGTGTGGGTTCAGATATTGTCTTTCTAAATCTTGTTTTACGATTAAAACTTTTATCACAGTAAGAACACTTAAATGGCTTTTCACCCGTGTGGGTTCGAATGTGTCTTTCTAAATCTTGTTTACGATTAAAACATTTATCACAGTAAGAACACTTAAATGGTTTTTCACCCGTGTGGGTTCGAATGTGTCTTTCTAAATCATGTTTACGATTAAAACTTTTATCACAGTAAGAACACTTAAATGAGCACTGCCCATTGTGGGTTCGAATGTGGGTTTCTAAATCTTGTTTACGACTAAAACTTTTATCACAGTAAGAACACTTAAATGGTTTTTCACCCGTGTGGGTTCGAAGGTGAACTCTTAAATCACTTTTATCACTAAAACTTTTATCACAGTAAGAACACTGAAATGGCTTTTTACCCGTGTGGGTTCGAATGTGGGTTTCTAAATGATGTTTATGATTAAAGCTTTTATCACAGTAAGAACACTTAAATGGTTTTTCACGGGTGTGGGTTCGAATGTGGGTTTCTAAATGATGCTTACGATCAAAGCTTTTATCACAGTAAGAACACTTAAATGGTTTTTCACCAGTGTGGCTTCGAATGTGATTCTTTAAACCATGTTTACTAACAAACTTATTGGCACAATAAGAGCACGTAAATGCTTTATCAGTATTATTACACTTATCAGTATCCAAAACGGAAATTTCTTTCTTAAAAATATTTTTGCAATCATTATTGTCATTTTCAATATTTTTATTATGCAAAGCTGAGGCTAGGACCACTATACATTGTAGATGTTTTCGTATCAAAATTTCTGGACCTAGAAAAGCTCTGCCTCATAAGTTTTGCCTGTGGTAAGGTGCCTTCTGCTTCAACTTTAACTGAAAATAAAATACAAAATGCAACAAACATTAATAAATAAGTCATTTAAAAGCAAAATTGAAAAATTAATAAAAAAAAATAAATAATATAAATAAAAAAATATATAAAATATATATATATATATATATATATATATATATATATATATATATATATATATATATATATATATATATATATATATATATATATATATATATATATATATATATATATATTCTTTCTTTTCTTTCTTTATCTACCTTTTTTTCCCAAGATTGGGGTAAGGTGCGCTACAAGCATCGTAAGAAAAAGAAAAGCAGTAGGAGAGTAATAAATGCTGAAGAAAGCCCAGCGCCACCGCCCTTCTGTACCATTAGTGGTGAAACTCGTCACAGACAGAAAATCCACTCTAGATTCGCAGGGACCGCGACGGACCCTCACTGTAGTAAATCGTCAATGTAAGGGTTCCCTTGGCCCAGGTGGGTCACAACCATGCCCCCATACAAAACCCCGCCATTCTCTCCTATCATGCACCTTTATTCTCGCCTCTGCCAAACTCACATTTCTCTCCTTCAGACATTCGTTCACCGACTCAATCCACTTTTCTCTTCGGTCTCCCCAGCCGGTCGGTTCCCAACACACTCCACTATACATCGCTTAACCAACCGACTATCATTCATCCTTTCCACATGACCAAACCATCTCAACATACTTTCATTTATTCTCTCATTTACCCCTTTCTTCACACCACACAACTCTCTAAAACATGTTCATTCCTCATTTTATTTTTTCTTCTCCCCCCCCCCCCCCCCAAAGTTGTCCATCTGAACACATTGAACTTTAGATCTATGCTATTCAGACCATAGTCTCACTACCATACAATAACACAGGTAACAACATACCCTCATGTAAGACTCTAGCGCACTCAAGACTTAGTCCCTTTACATTCTAACGATTTAATTGCACCAGCAACCTTCCTGCCATTCACAACTTTCCTACTACACTCTGCATCATCCGTTCCCTTCTCATCCAACTTATACCCTAAATATTTAAACTCAGACACTTGTTCCAGCTGCTCACCATCTAACATAACTACACACACTGAGGACTGTCCTCCTCACAACCATAATCTTACACTATCTACGTTTACTTTCAAACCCCTCCTTTTACACACCCTGCCAAATCTCTCTACCAATCCTCTCAAACTCTCTTCAGATTCGCCACACAGAACCAAATCATCCGCATATAATAGGTAGGGCACCCTCCACTCATCTCCATTCTCCATCATTCTAACACCATTTCCTGCCATCCCCACCTCGAATTCTTTCATAACCCCATCCATATACAAATTGAATAACCAAGGAGACATAACACAACCCTGTCTCACTCCACTATTAATCTAAACCAATCACCATTGACACTATTTATTCTTACGCTTCACTATCGTCATACATACTTTTGATTCCATTCAGAAGCCTACCACCAACACCATGTATCACTAATACCTGCCAGAGCTTTTCTATTAACTCTATCATACGCCTGTTGTAAATCCACAAAAAAAACCTAAATATAATTTGTTCTTCTTCTCCCTCATTTTCTCAATCATTTGTTTCAATGTAAAGATTTGATCCACACATCCTCTACCACTCCTAAACGCACCTTGTTCTTCACCAATCAGTCCTTCAGTCACTCGACGCACTCTTTCCACCAAAATACCAGCATATATCTTCCCTACAACACTCAATAAACTAATTATTCCCCTATAATTTCTACAGTTCCCCTTTTCTCCCTTACCCTTATATAAGGGTACTATTACCGCTCTCCTCCAATCCCTTGGAACTATACCCTCCATAAACGCTTTATTACACAACTTCCAAATCCAATCAATCACCATCTCGCTTCCGCTCTTGACCATTTGCTGGCCAATTCATCTATACCACCAGATTTACCATTCTTCAACTTTCTCACTCTACCCATTACCTCCTCCTTAATTCCTTCTTGCACCATCAAAACCACACTCATTCACTAGCACCTCATCATTACTGTTAATATTGTGCATATTTTCGAAGTGTTCTTTCCACACTCCCCTCACATCCATTTCATCAGTTACGAAAGCACCATCCCTATTCATTATTCGAGCAGATTCCCTTTATTCTCATTCTTAACCTTTCATGCTTCCTTCCAAAGCTTTCTATTCCCTTGTATGTCCCCATTCATCCTCCTTCCAAACTTTTTTTTTAAATATATATATATATATATATATATATATATATATATATATATATATATATATATATATATATATATATATATATATATATATATATATATATATATATATCACTATATATTCTATATATATATATATATACTACTCGTGTAAATTAACGCACCACAATGGTACGTGGCAAAGGAAGGGTAGAAAAGGTTGAAGAACACGAAGACACTTTATTGGACAATGACAACAACGTGGATTCCTCCCAGAACCGTAGGTTGATAAAGTGTGAGGCCAAGGTGCAGCCAAAAGGGTCTCGCAGTAGGGTTTGGAGGTTCGGAGCTGTGAACACAATGTTGAGAACATTACAGCGACGGCCGCAGGGAGTGTTAGGTCTGTCTCAGCCGTGTATGACGCTCTCCCCTTAGCACGGATGAC
>JABUQX010143940.1:5000-12500 GCA_015478945.1 Trachelipus rathkii
CACCAAAAGAGAAAGAGTTTCCTCCTTCGCCGGACAACACCAGTCCCAGTGAGGAAACTTCTCTGAAGACGAGCGCCTCATCTAGATTGAATAGGTGAGTTGGTTTACTTCAATTGTGGTGGGAATCAAAAACCTACCACATAAAGTGGTAGCAGAGCGTAGTTGTTTTCTTTGAGGAACACGACTAGTTCTGCAGCTGAGTGTTGACAAAGCGTCACTCAGCCGCCACTGTCATCTGAATACAATGACCGACGGGATGAATGATTTATTGGGTGAAGGAAAGACAGAAGAGGGGAAAACACCACCGAATGATCCCGTCCCAATCCCAAATCAAAACAATATGCAGTCCAGTGTTGACAATTTAGACCAAGAAAATCAAAGAGAGACTCAAAGTCCGACGGTAGTTACCGTGGATGCTCAGTTCTTCCAATCTGTGTTGCAACAAAACACACAGCTGATGGAAAAGATGACTGCCTTAATATCCTCCGTGGAGGTGGATGAGAAAAAAAAGAAAATGATTCCTTTGGGAAAGTTCAGAATGGACACAGGTGAAACAATGGTTCAGTTCTTGGATAGATACGAACAGTTCTGTGCTGTTCAATACCCTGGATCAACAGAGGGAATGGTGGCCTTATTGGGAAGCCACCTCCAAGGTTCTGCCTTGGAGGCTTACAACATAGTAGCTGCGACGTCAGCCGAATATCCATTTGTAAAGTCCCAACTTTTGCAATGGTTTAGGGAACAACTAAAGAAAAAGACCAATACCGAAACAGCTGAATTTACAAAGGCAGTAATGAAGGAAGAAGAAGATGTGCCACTGTTTGCCTTACGATTGTTGGGATTAGCGCAACGAGCATTTCCAGGAAATGAGGTAAAGAAAATGCCCATGGTATGAGAAAAATTCTTAGAGAGTGTGCCGGAAGTGGTCAAAACCAGAGTGGAAGATGCATTGTTGGGAGTAGAGGTTACTCAGGGTTCAGTAATTCCTTGGGAACAGTTAGTAATCATGGTGGACAAGGTTTATAGAGGGTGTAAGAAAAAAGAAAATCCGGTAGTTGAAATAGCCGATCTGACCCAATCATTACAAATGTCCACCATCCCCACACAACATCAAATGGTACAACAACAACCTACATATAGTAATTATGAGGGACTGTGTTGTTGCAGACGGACGCAAACACAAACCCAGCTCGGAGCTGAAACATCGCAGAGAAACAACAGCAATGCTACTCGAAATGCAAATCCAAGTACATCAAATAATTATAGACCACAACGATATGAAACAACAAATCAAATCCCAACAAGAGAATTCCGAAGAGGTCGACGAAATTATCAGCAAAGAAGTCAAAATGGCTCATCAATTCCCATCTGTAATCATTGCAAAAAGAGAGGCCATAACATGAGTGAATGTTGGCATCGGCCACAATGTAGGCATTGTGGTAAACGAGGACACATCGCAGAAGAATGCTATGTGGAACAAAACCGCTGTTTAAAATGTAAAGAGGTAGGACATTTGGTAGGGGACTGTCCCAATGGCAGAGGTCATCCTGCGGCCCAACCACGAATAAAGTGTCCCTTTTGTAGCCACGAACATCTAGGTAAGGATTGCCCACAAAGATCTGGCATGGAAGCCCTCATGCCAGAGACTGAAACAGTAGCCAGAGTAACAGACGAATATGAAGAGGGAGCTTGGGGAATTGATGTTGAGGAGGATTATCCTGGAGAGTCGCAGGAGATTCCTTGCAAAATTTTTCAACAATCAACATCGGTCCAGGTGCCCCCAATAAATATCTTTGAGAACCCACAGGGGCAGGATAAATTACAACAGGTTTCTGTATGGGGTACAGTCAGTAATGAGGAAGCCCCTCAGAATGTCGAGGTTGAACAAGACAGGGAGGACTCCCCAGTGTTAATAGTAAGAGCTGAAGAACCAAAAGTAGTAAAAGCAAATCGGAATGAACTCGAAAGTGAGGATGGTTTCTCAGAGAACATCATCCACTATAATATAATAAGAGCTCCTGAAAAGACTTTGATATTACAAGTCACTATAGTGGATCAACCACCTATGGAGCCTCTTACCGCATTCGTAGATACAGGAGCAGAAGTGAGCCTAATATCGGCCAGCTGTTTCCATTTGCTAGATAAAGGAAAAAGTCCAATCTTGCCCACAGCTTTCAGAGGCGTTACTGGAATAGGGAGTGTCCGATTCCCCGTTCTCGGAGAAATCATGATAGCATTGCGTTTATCCACCAATTATGTCCTGAAGCCTGGTCGTTTTGTGGTCGTGCCAGATCAACTGTCCGATTACGATTTGGTTTTAGGATATGACATTCTCAAACAAGAACATCTTTTACCTGATCTGTACCATAAAGAATTAGTGATCCGACGAGGTAACTATGTACAGACAGTAGCGGTGGATATGAGACAGGGACTGCCTAAAGAAGAGACCTGTGCCTTAGTAGAAGCAGTCAGTATCGCACCTCAGAGGTGTATGATGGTAGAAATTGAGAGGAAGGGACGAATTCCTATAAAACAACCCGTTTTGGTGGAGGCCTGGCGGGGATTGGCTAAAGATATAAAATTTGAAAATTCCTTAGTAAATTTTTCAGGCAATAAAGCCTTAGTATTATTACAAAACAATGGTGAAACGACCAAGAGATTAAAAAAGGGAACGATTGTAGGCCAAGTGGAAGAAGTTTATACGGTGGAGGATCCCACTGTGAATGTAGTAGAACTAAATGATCAAAATCCTAATGAATACTCCGAGTGGAATCCCGAAAATTTGTTGAGAGCGTTTAGGCTAAATGAGGCAGAGTTAACAGAAGATCAAAGGAATCGGGTTATTGAGTTATTGATGCGTTATCCCTCTGTCGAGTTTGGGAGATTCTGATGTGGGCTGCACCAATGTCATTAAGCATAAGATCGAGACCCTGACTGAGGATCCGGTGCAAGTGCCAGTCAGAAGGTTACAAGGCCCCATGCTCAGAGAAATCGAGGCAGATTGTAAGAAATTGGCAGATGAAGGAATCATCCAGAGGAGCAAGTCCCCATACTCAGCCCCAGTAGTACCTATAAGAAAGAAAGATGGTTCAATCAGATTGTGCATCGACTACCGGGAATTGAATAAGATCACAAAGGGCGATAGTTTTCCTATCCCAAATCTGATTGATATGTTATTTAGCCTCCAAGGCATGAAATATTTCACAACAATAGATCTCATAAAAGGCTATTATCAGGTGGAAATGGAGGAGACCAGCATCGAAAAAACGGCTTTTACCACTCCATTGTCCCATTGGGAATTTTTACGTATGCCGTTTGGAGTAAAGAATGGCCCAGCTACTTTCCAACGAGGGATGAGATATGCTCTGGCGCATATACCATGGAATGTGGATGATGTCCTTATTATAAGTGAAACGTTTGAGAAGCATCTGGAAATCTTAGAAAAGGTACTATCCGCGTTTGAAGAAACTGGGTTCAAAATAAAACCAGCTAAAACTTTCCTCCTAAGAAAAGAAGTTCAATATTTGGGTCATAGAGTGTCTGAACATGGTATGATCCCCTTAGAAAACAATTTGCAAGGCATAATGCAGTTTCCAGTACCAACCACCGTCAGGAAATTACGGCAATTTCTGGGCATGGTCAATTTCTATAGGCGTCACATCGCTCATTGCTCAGAGATAGCCAAACCACTTTTTGAACTGTTGAGTAGTAAGACTTTAAAATGGACAGAACCATGTCAAGGCGCCTTTGAGGCGTTGAAAGAAGCATTAACATCGCCACAGATCCTATCGTATCCAGATAGATCCGAGAAAGCAACACCGTTATTATTGTATGTGGACGCCTCAGATATCGGGGCAGGAGCGTGTCTGTCCCAAATCCAAACCGGGGAAGAACGTCCTATAGCTTTCATCTCCACAACGTTCAACAAAGCCGAACAACGCTATAGTACCACTGAAAAGGAGGTTGCTGCAATATGATGGGCTGTAAAGGCATTAAAACCTTTCCTCTATGGGATAATTGTAGTCATTTACACTGATCATCAGCCGCTCTTATATTTGCATAGCATGCCGTTGGTTAATGCACGTATCGCTAGAACGCTTGAAGAAATAAATGATATAGATTACGAGCTACGGTATATACCGGGAAAAGAAAATATTGTGGCTGATGCTTTATCCCGATCACCGATTGGTGAAACATCTGACGACCAGGAGGCCTTTCCGGTTAATACCCTTCCCGGAGGGTTTTCTGAGGTTAAAGTTCCTGGAGGGGGTGACTCTCTTTTCCAAGCCTGCTCCATTGCTTTGTATGGTTTGATGGAAAATCATTTGAAGATAAGACAAGAAGTGGTTAAAGAATTGTTGGAAAATAGGGGTGAGTATGGATTACCATCTGGAAGAGATGCTAGGCAAGTAACTAAGCAATTACATCTTATGAGACAATTGGGTCAGTTCCCTATAACGCAGGCAATAATGGCCTTTGCTAAATTACATCAGTTACAGGTTTGGGTGTACTACGGAGACTCAAAGCCGTTGAAGTTCGGAAGAGATACAGAAAGGAATATTTTCCATCTGTTATGTTGTGGGGGAGTGCACTACAACCTTTTGTTACCCCTACCCATGCAAATGAATAAAGAAACAGATATGACCAACACTAATGTAGTGACCCCAGTGGAGGAATTCCCGGAGTGGACATTATTGGATGAATCGTTGGAGGAAAGGGGCGTTTCTGAAGAAGTACCACCCACTGTTATTGAAAACGCTACCACAAATAATCCCCAAAACACCGGTGGGGAGGTAGGAAAAGATTTGGGATATCCTCGAATACATCAAATCGTAATAGATCAAGATAATATCATAGATCCCTTGGAAATTAACCATGATGATATTGACCAATTACAGAAATCAGACTACATATTAAGACGCTTAAAAAGAGCGATATTACAAAAATTGCCCTTCAACGGGCCATTGAAACCTTTTGCGCGTGTAAGTAAATACATATATCTAAGGAATGGTCGGCTGTATAAAGAGTTTCCCACAGGGGAGTTTGCACTGATTGTCCCACATCATTATTTGACTGAAGTGGCCATAAAAACACATTGGATGTTCGCCCATATAGGAAAACACAAATTGCATTCTCTGCTTATAAATTGGATATGGCATCCTAAGATAACTTGCAATGATATCGCCACCACCTGTTATAAGTGCCAAGCATGTAAGATCTCTAATATCCTTTATGTTCCACCCACACTAAAAATAATCACTACACGACCTTTTGAATTGGTGGCGATGGATCTGATACAATTCCCCTGTTCAACCCAAGGGAATAATTATGCATTAGTGATGGTGGATCACTATACAAAGTGGGTGTCTGCGGTTCCTTTGAGGAATAAACAGTATTAACGTAGCAAATGCATTTCAACATCGAATATTGCCCTTTCTACAAAAGTTACCAGAACGTCTTCTAACAGATAACGGCAGAGAATTTATAGGGCCAGAATTTGAAGATCTTTTAAAACGACAACAGATTAAACACGTACTGACTACTCCTTATACACCCTCCTCCAATGGAGCTGTCGAGCGGGTAAATCGCACCATTAGTCAGTACCTTAGAATGTCCATAAGGAAGTCAAATAAGTGGGATGAAGAGTTATCACAGGTTTTGCTAATTTACAATCACACAACTCATTCCGAAACTAATATAACTCCCTGTGAAAATATACTAAAGAGGGCGCATGAATTACATACAGGACTTCCTTTGCCTGTTGAGGAAGAGCGTTGGTCAGATGGTCACCGGAGATTTGTACCTTATGAATTACATCAGATGGTGGGCTTAAAAGTTCATCTTCCCGGAAATCTGACGATAAATAAATTCCATCCGAGATATAGTGGCCCTTATGAAATAATCCAAGTGAATGATAACAAGGTCACCTATGTAATCAAATCCTCAGAGGACGGAAAACAATATCGAGCTCACCATCGGCAGTTAAGAATATGGAAAATGCCCCCTGATTATTTGATGAATAACCCGACATTCCAAAGATATGCGTTAAATGAAAATCGAGAGCCAATGTTGGATAATGAAGATAGAGTTGAAGAAATTTTCGAAAACGAAGAAGTGGAAGTACCATTCACTGAACATGACGGCATGAATGATTTTGATATGGATGATGACGATGATGATGACGACTCATTTGTAGGATTTACTATTGATGAGGAAATTTTAGCCACTATTAAGGAAAAATTTGTGGAACTGTTAAAACAGGAAAAGATAAATTTAGGGTTAGGAAAAATATTAGATAAGGAAATAGGAAGTAGGCAGTTAGCGATAGATAGCAAGTTAGGATCAGATAGTATAGTTCCTCAGGAAGAGGAGGAATTTAATGAATATTTAGCCTGGGACACCTCTGATTTGATAGAGGAGGCCGAATTCCGATGGGAGTCTATGCAGGCTCCCCCAGTAAATTTGAGGGAATCATACCCCACTGACAAAACCTTTGAGGAACGCATTCAAGCGTATTCAACTCCAATAGTGGGAATACCACTTTCTGAAGAAACTGAAGAAGAGGCTCCCTATTGTATTTCCCTCTTGGATTGCTTCGACAGATGTTTTCTGATGAACTGTCCTTTGAAGGTTTCGAGAATGTAGATAGATTAGTAATTGAACGGCTAACGGAGCTTACGTCGAAAAGAGATAGCAATACTCGTCCTTATACTCGGTCGCGGGGGCCGTGTCAGGACTTACCAATAGTTTTCCCGTTTATGATAGAAAGAAAGGCGCGAGGTAAAAAGACAAATTAAAAAGAAAAATTAAAATAAGATAAAAACACCTGTGCAAGAAAATAAATATAGAAAATACAAAGAAATTAAATAAAAGCATTCCCCTTGTGCGTCAATACTGGAATTGACGGGTGGGGAGGTTTGAGATGGATTTCATCTATGTCTTGTTTTCCATCCTTACAGGTAGTTGTACAATTGGAATTTGGAAATAAAATCTAAAGAGAGAAAAAATGAAATCCATACCAGAGAACAAAATTAAGAAGAAAAACGAAAAGTGAAGAAAATCATTAAAATAACAGAAAAAAAGAGACGATAGGATAACAAATCCTAGCCTTATTAAAAGGGTAAATATTAAAGATTATTATGTTCCTATTTATGTGTTTTGCTTATAGTAAAGGAAGAGAAAATAAATAGAGTAATTTAAGTAAATCATTATTTATTTTAGTTGAGTTTTGAAGCTCTATTGATTGTGTAAGATAATGCATTGGAAACAAATGATTAATTCTTGTTTCTATTTAGCTCCCAGTTTGTGATCCCGAAGCTCAGGCATTGCCCATGACGTGAAGTTAGTCCCGGTTTGTGATCCTGAAGTAACTGGATATAACAGCGTAATGAAGTCAACATCCCAGTTGTAAACGTTTTCCTGGTTCTTTAAGTGAGCTTACCCGGCTCAAGAATTAATATTTCCATAAACAAGAGAGTCCTCGGAGGACCCACTTATCCA
>JABUQX010143940.1:17500-25335 GCA_015478945.1 Trachelipus rathkii
AGTAACCAGCCATTCACAATCACTGAGAGCATTGACTCATAAACATTTACTTATTTTCTAGTAGAAAATATTTTTTTGTAGAGATGATGTTATAAACTTCATACAGTAAATATCAGCAGTATTCGAGAAGCTATCAAAGGCTGATCAGATCATTTACTACAGATATATGGATAGCTAAATATTCAAACGAGTGATTTATTTCTTTAACTACTCACTGCCTTACGAGCCAGTCTGAAAAATTGGACTATGTATTCCATTGCAAAATAGATAAATAAATAATATATATATATATATATATATATATATATATATATATATATATTTATATAATATATATATATATATATATATATTATATATATATATATATATATATATATATATATATATATATAATAATAATATATATATATATATATATATATATATATATATATATATATATATACCCTCTTCTCTTCTATATCTACTACTGCACTCATCTTACTATATATATATATATATATATTTAATTGGATTTTAAATTTAATTTAATGATTATCTTATTATCCTATATTTTGAGATATTTGAGTAAACTTTATTTCATTAATACTGTAGGTATGTAATACACTGTGTATGAACACTACAGAAAGCTACCATTATAGTATATTTTGTTAAAAGATGAGCTATGGGTTATGTAAATAAATCCTTCCAACAAATTTTTAATTAACAAGTACATTATTAATAATTCCAGTTCCGGCGAATTTTGAAAAATTCAGGCAGTTAGCTGAAAAAATGTCAAATTCGGCCCGGAATTCCGGTACCCTCTAATATATATATATAATAAAAAAATATATATATATATATATATATATATATATATATATATATATATATATATATATATATATATATATATATATATATATATATATATATATATATATATATATTAGAGTGTGCAGATCAGTGACATTTTTTTCGATTCATTCGACGGAATTTTTAAAAACAAATAAGCAGTACTAATCTACTTCTGAAAAGCCCGATGGAAAGGTTTCTTTTTTACATAGCCTGTGGCCCATCTTTCAACAAAAATAATAGTAACTGCTTGTGTAGCATTCCTTTGATAGTTATATCTACAGCTCAAACTGTTCTGGTATTGGGCAATATTTTAAACGTTTTCCTCAAATATATTTCCTGCTTCTGAAAATGAAATAATTTCTCTGAATATATGGGTGAGACTGGAAAGGAGAGTAATTTTTGGGTTGATAGTACTGCTATGTTTGGAAATTTGGCTTTGGTCACTTTCCAATTAAGTAACTCTTCTTTTCCCAGATTAGAAGTATTTCTGTGGTAAAAAAATTTCAATTTCTTTAAGAATTTCACCTTTTTCCCTTTTACACTAATTGACTCGCTGTCACTTTCACTTTATTCAAACTTATAAAAACTAAGTAAATAACTTTGCAGTCATTTCTTTTCTTAATGCTCCTGATGATTTTGAGGTACTTGGCAAATCTAAGTTCATTGTAGATAATACTCGTGTCTGAAAATGGATGGATGACTCATCGAATGAACCTTCTTCTGTACTGCTACTACTAATATCACCTTTCTACCTTCAATTATTTCCATATTTCTTCAAGCATCCATTTTCTACTCAATTCTCTTATTTCATTAGAAAATAAGTCAGTTTGTATCTTGGGTCTACTACAGTACTTAAAACAATTATCTTGTTTGATATATGTCTATTGATCCTTTCTCTTCCTTTTTATTCATAAATCTAAACTCTAATGCCTTCTTCAGCTCTTCTTTTAAAGTCTGAACTCTCTGTCATCCTCGGAGTTTGAGAGATATGCTGAAGAGCTCAAATATGGAAAATAATTGATATAATTGATTTTGCTTTATAGTTTCATAACCATGAAGAGAAATTTTGCAAAACTCTTAGAATTTTTCAAGTATTTGCCATTTATTAGCAGTCAAAGCAATGATTGATTGTTCTATAATATAAACTTGAAGAGGTCTTTCAAACATTCAAGTCTTTCTAGAATCAAATATATGCTTTCCAACTTGTATTAACATCTTGAATTGGCATAAGTGGGCTTGTAAGATGTGGATCCAAGTCTCTTTGTATTCTTTTAAGTTCATTACAGCTTAAATGATTGAAATGTGTACAAACACCCACATTTCTTTATTAAATCACACTGTTCTTTGAAATAAGGCATCTTTAATAATAAATTGAAGTTTATGAATAAAACAAGAAAAACTTGTGTATCCTGCAAAATTAGTTCCAAGCTTCATGTTATATGCTACATCTCGAAGGATCAAATGGATTTTGTTAGGAGGAATTTCCCAATTATTCATCATAATTTCAAAACTCATAGTGATTTAATTCCAGAATGAGAACCGGGGAAATACTTGCAATGGAGTACACAGTCCATATTTTTAAACTCGCTGGTAAGCCAGAGTGCAGTTAAAGAAATAAATGACTCGTTTGAATTATTTAGCTCTCTATATATCTGTAGTAAATGATATCTGATCAGCCTTAGAGAACTTCTCGAATACTGCTTGATCATAATTTCCTGTATGAAGTTGTTAACATCTTCTCTACAAAATATTTCTACTAGGAATAAGATATTTTGTTTGAATGGGCATAAGTTCCTATGGTGTGTGTGTCCCTGCTCTTCAGTGACTGTGAATGGCTGGTTTCTCATTGCTGGTTCATCATTTTCTGTGATTTAAGGTCATTGATATGCCAAATCGTTTTTGGGGAGAAACTCTCCTCAAAACTCACTTATCTCACGGCTTGGATTTATTGCTCTTTTGTGGTTTCCTGTTCTAGAAAATACCAGACTCTCTCTTTTACTATTAAAATATTTGGACTTCCAGACATTCTCTTAACGATGATTTTCCATATGTTCATGAAGTGGCGTTATACTAATTATAAGATTTTTATGTTGAAAGTTATATAAAATAACTTTTGCATTTTCTTTATAGTTAAGCGAAGGTTCTTAAGAAATTCGGTTCGGCCGAATTCCGGCGGGGCCCATAATGATTCCGGCTAATTCGGTTCCGGCCAGGAACCGAAAATTTCAGTTCCGGGACACCCCTAATATATATATATATATATATATATATATATATAAATATATATATATATATATATATATATATATATATATATATATATATATATATAATTCTATAAAAAAATAAGTATATATATATATATATATATATACTCCTATATATATATATATATATATATATATATATATATATATATACTACTCTATGCTGCTATATATATATACTATACTATATAATATATATACTTATATAATTCTATAAAAAAATTATAATATATATATATATATATATATATATATATATACTGCTATATATAACAACCAACATATATATATATATATATATATATATATATATATATATATATACCTGCCATATATCTACCATATATATATATATAATTCTATAAAAAAATTAGAATATATATATATATATATATATATATATATATATATATATATATATATATATATATATATATATATATATATATATATATATATATATATATATATATGGATGAGCGAGGGAGGGTAGAGGAAGACTAGACTCAATGCTTGTGGTATTGAACGAAACACATAGTGTTGTTTTCCCGAGGGACCAGGCACTGATGAACTTTGCATTTCTCGCACATGGCACTTGTCTTGAGTTTAATGCAAAGTTTGCATTGTTTCCTGTCCTTGGTAAACATTGGCCAGTGAGACACGTCATACCTGACAGACTCTGCAGGAGCTTATTCATGATTTGGTTTTGGTTTTCTCTTTTCTTCCTTGGCTCCTGCCCTAGCTCCTACCCTGGCTCCAGCTCTTGCCTCAATTCTGGTAGTGCTCGGTCTTCCTCTTGGGGTACCACTAACCTGAGTTCAGTAAACCTTCTGCCACCTCGATCTTGAAATCGACAAATGGCATAAAGTTTTTCGTGCTCTCTTTGTTCTCATGCACCCTCCGGTACAGCAGCCAGGCATTGACAATGCAAAGGTCTAGCAAATAATTGAATTTGATCCGGTATAGCTCGATGAGCATATCTGGCAGATCAACTACGCCCATGTACTTATTATATTCCTGTACAGCAAATGGTCTCTCGATCTCCATATATTTGTGTTCCTTTGAATCCCACCAGCGACACATCGTGGGGTTCAACACAAGCAGGGACAGGATGAGAAGGGGTCCGTCATTCTCAGTGTCTTGCCCATCAAAGACTTCTAAGATATTGCATTTGCTGTGTCATCATTAGACATGGCCCATGCAGCTGGCCATCCGTAGTATTCGTCGTCATCAGAGAACTGAAGATCATCCTTTGATTCATCACCAGGAAAAATTGAGATACGGATGGCATCACATATACTTAGCTTCCTCCTAAATAGGGCCTGTTGAAGCTGTGGAGGTGGAAGCGATGGAGGTCAAAATCACATTTGAATCTGACTTCTGAAAAAAGTTCATATATATATATATATATATATATATATATATATATATATATATCTATATATAACATATATATATATATATATATATATATATATATATATATATATATATATATATAATACATATATATATATATATATATATATATATATATATATATATATATATATATATATATATATATATATATATATATATATACTATATGCTGCTATATATATATATATTTTTTTTTTTACAGTTAACCAACACTCAGACCGAGCCCTTTTCAAGGAGGGCAGAAAATAAAAACAAGGAAAACCCCACCCAATCCCCAGCTTAAGGCAAATCTCTCAGGCGGCTATAGTGGGCTTTAAAAAAGAGGAAGATTAAATATAGTTGGAAAACAAAGGCAAGGAGTTAAACAGAACAGAAGTAGCTGGAAAGAAAGGCACCACAACGAACAAGTCTGGGTTTCTCAATACTCACATAAAAATTCTATGCAGTAGCACCCCTTGTATTGCGAGGCGACGCAATGGAGGTGGGAGAATACGGCTGACCAACTCCTAGTCTACCGTGGTATAGAGAAAAGAGATAGTGCATAGTAAAATAACGAGATGAGGGTCGAGGGGTTTGGCTGAGACAGTTGTTAGTCTCTTATTTGGGCTCAGCTATCAATGAAGGTGGGCAGACCCCCAAATGTGAGGCAGTGCTCATACAAGGGCAGAATAGGCCCTTACCATAACTAGACAGCTGTGCAGAGGAAAAAAAATTGCAACTGAACAGGCACCAGTTTCTTTAGAACACATAAATATTGAAATAATGGTTTTCCAAGACAAATTTATTGTTTCATCTTAAGAATCAGAGTGTTTATGTTTATTCTAGGAGGGCAGTTTGAGCAATCAGAAATAGGAAGGATTAGGTGTCTTTGAGGAGAAATGTATGAAGTTGAGTTTAAAGTTGTTTTACAAGGTTGCGGTGACCCTGCAGTATCAGATCGGCAAGGATAGAACCAGGAAGCTGAAGACAGGAGGCCCAACTCTAAAGCAAAGAGGAACAGATTAAAGTGATGAAGAGTGGAGGGTTGAGTCATCGGCATAAGAGTGAACAGAGTTGGAAGTAGCTGAGGAGATCGTTTGGTATTAAATGGATGGAATCAGGCAGACCTTGAACCCTACAGTGTGCATGAAGGAGAAGAGGTCGCTACATCAGCAGAAGTGCTGATATATAGCGATCAGAGAGAAAAACTAGGCAAAGTAGCAAGAAAGAAGGAGAAACGGAAGGGCTTAAGAAGAGCAGTGGCCAGTGGTGCCCAAACCCCACGGTCACTTTGGATATCTAACACCACCCACCAGACCAGATTCTCAGGGCTGAAGACCATAAATCAGTTGATGATATGTCACTAGTTGACTATCGAGCGACATGCAGTGATCGAAAGAGGAATGGGCTCAGTGATCCGGAGAAGCCAGTGTTAGAAGAAGTTTAGTTTTAGATAGAATAAGTAAAAGAGCTACAGGTGATGTTGAGGATCAGGCGGCGCTACCAGGATCGGTTTGGCATGTGCATCTCAGCACTGAGGAAAAATAATCAATGTCAGACATGAGTGGGTTAGGCAGGACTGAAGCCAGCTCAAACTCCTCTGCAGGGTGTTTTTTTAATATCTTATTATCACCACATTATATTCAACTATGAAGAGATGACCCTAGCGATCAAATAAATTTTACAAATATTTTCTTAATATACTTCAATGTAATAACTTATTATTTCTATTTATTATTATATATATTATTAATATATATATAGATATGAAATATTCTTTAAGTTTTTGAACTATGAGGTGAAAAAGATTTAGTTGAAGATGGGCTAGACCACACTCATCCCATAGACGTTAAACTACCTTTCATGGTGGCCAGAGGCATCCCGGGTGCAAGTTCCATTAAAGTGTGTAGTGTGCCGTTCCCCCAATTAGCAGTTCAAAGGTACTGAAAATTACGTTTAGGGCATGAGGTGGAGCTGCTGGAGAGAAAAGTGTTATAATTAAGGCTACAAGATTTGTGGTCAAGGTGCAAATAGGAGGAAAGTGGCCTTATTTAGCGAAGGAGTAGTGGTGAAATACCAAGTCAGTGTTCAAGAATTGGTTGGGACGATCTGGAATATGTGTAGTTCTTTAGTAACTGTTCCCGATGGTTTGAAATACTGAATGTTTGGCTCCCGCCTGCCAGTGTGAGAGGGGCCCAACCACTCCAGTGTGGTGTGCGTTGAAATCTAAAAAGAGGATCTCAGCATTTGGATGGGAAGAAGTAACAGTCTCATGAGAAAGTAGTAAGATCAATTCAAAAAAAAATTTGAAAATCTATTAGTGGGAACATTAGCAAAACACAAGATAATGATAGTAGTGGGAAAGATTGCAGCCACAATTTTATCAAGTGGGAGATTCAAGATTCAGAGGCATCTTTACAGGAGTATTTATGTTTATATAGGCACAATTCATTAAGTAGATTCTTAGAAAAAAGTTATAATTGAGATATTAGTTTATTTAAAGAAAAAGAATCCACAATAATGATTATAGACAATAATAAAATATTTAGGTTAAGAGTTAAGAATTGATATTCTATAGTTTCATTAATTCTTGCATGCAGATTACAGACATTACTTAAAATCAATGAAAACCAGCATAGCCTCCCATCTGTATTTGTCATTCCAGTCTGTGCTCACAAATAGTGCACATTAATAGTTTAAAATTTGTTGTTTCTCAATCACACACACACATTTACCACACAGCCGGTAAGTGTACTAACGTGCCTTTAAAACTAATATTGAAAAAAAAAAATAACCCAAGGTGATGATGATTGGATGACTGGACAAAACTAAATAGCTTTAGAACAATGTCAATTAAAGAAACCCCAAACAATTTCTGTGTGTTAAATAATGTTTATTTTTTAGTTATCAATCACATTTACAACAGTAGTATTTAACAGTATAACTAAAACTTTATATTAGAAAAAACATAGTATCAGATGTAGAGCTTTGGATATTCCAGTTAAAACTAATAACTTTAGACACATATTACTATTATACTTATATATATAACTCTATATCTAAATACTTAAAATCTGTAGCAAACAAATAAAATAATTAAAACAAAAATGCTAAAAATTAAAACGTGAAGATTAAATTAAAACTTAAGGAACTTAAAACTTAAAAGTTGATGATTATTAAAAAAAGACCACGAAGGAACAAAGTACCTATGACTTACTTTACAAGAGCAATATCAACTATCAACAACTATATATATATATAACTCTATAATATAATATATATATATATATATATATATATATATATATATTTCAGTGTCTTCGTTCA
>JABUQX010143941.1:0-10000 GCA_015478945.1 Trachelipus rathkii
TAGCCACTTCGTTCAGTTATCGATGGTGTTTGCCGTTTCGCATTTATCGTGAAACGCTTTCTTAACGTTTTTTGTGCTTTTTCATTCATTTATTTTAAACGACTTTTCTTTCTAAAGGGAAATTTTCTATTAATTCATCTATATTTTAGACCATAAAACAATTTGATTTAAAAATTTACTATCAGAAAGAGAAAAATCTTGAAGATCTGGAATGTTTTTTCTGACATTTGACTAGAAGTTCAGACTCTTTGTAGCAAATATTCCGACTAGGGATGTACCGATACCAGAAAAGAGGCCGATACCGATACCGATACTCTATTTTTTTAGGTGCCGATACCGATACCGATACTTTGATTAATATAATAAATACACAATAATAGAACATTTTGTGTACTGCTGAGCAGCCTCAGGATTGCATTCCCTGTACAACCAATACTTAGTCATTTATTTCATATTTGGTTGTGCCCAAGTACATTTATTTTATAAATTAAAATAGTATCTTGAAGGAATAATAAATGCAAATATAATATTAAAAACTTTTTCATGTTTGTGTTTATTCAAAAAATATTCCATTTCATTTCACAGTAAGTATTAACAAGAGGTTTGCTTTACCAACTTTTATGTTTAACATTATTACAATTTACAAGAAGGTTCTTTAACTAGTTACAATATAAAGAATAAAAATAATAAAAAGGGACTCAATTAATTAATCAGCTGAAAAGACAAAATAAAAAAACGCTATTATTCAAACATGAAATAATAATAATATACTCCTTTAAGATAAAGATAGATATCATTCAATACTCAAATTCAAAAATTCTCAAATGGTGATGAAAAAACATTAAACTTTCACTAGTATTTGGCGAGAGCCTGTTCCTTTTGGGGTGTTTACATTCCCACCCACACTAAAAATACGCTCGCTCTCGACTGTTGAGGAAGGAACTGATAAATATTTTGCTTTAGCACTGATAGTAATGGAAACCTTGGCCCCATTTTTCCATACCACCACAGCAGAAAATTCTCTTCTGTAGACGCATCTCCATGTTTTCGTGAGTTTCATCCCTCTTTCACAGATTGCAAATTTGAATTATCTTGCTCCTTGATGACTGTCTCTTCAGTTTTTCAATGAGGGTTACTTGGTGTGATTTCTTTGAAGGTGAATGGATGTCAATGCAATTTAGGCCATGAAATAAAAGTCTAACATATCCAAATCCCCTTCATCTTCAGTAGATTTATTTGCTGAAAAGCCACACCATCATCACTATCAACACTGTTGCCAGGTGTTTACTGATAAAGAGCGGCTTCAACTTCTGTAAATGCTTTTTTGTCATGGCAAAGCTCCTCGGTCATGCTATTTAAATGCATTCTAGAAGTGGTTCACCGTCGGAGATGCCATACTTGTGGGGTTTCAGCTAGCTTAAGGAATTCCCTTATTAGAACTAGCATATGTCGAATCTAAGTTTTTACATAATGTAACAAAAAATTTAATTTTGTTTCTTTTGGGATCAGTTTTATTGTCTTTTTATACAGTTTTTATGCAAAGATTTACATGTTTTCTCCTATCATCGACCGTTTTATGTTACATTAAATAATTATTGGGATATGTTTTGCATGGGTCTCTTTACCGGCATCGCTGGTAAAAAGATCCAGTTGCCATGTGTTTTTGTGGGTTGCCTTTAGAACGATTTATATATATATATATATATATATATATATATATATATATATATATATATAACATACTCTATATATATATATATATATATATATATATATATATATATATATACTATTAATTATAAGCATTGAAATTTTTATGCTGACGGCCCATATCTCCTTATATATATATATATATATATATATATATATATATATATATATATATATATATATATATATATATATATATATGTCTATATATTTCGAGCTTTTGCCACAATCTATTAAGATAATTGTGTGTTACCCAGGGTGCAGGACAGGGGACCCAACAAATGCACCTAACCTCTTTCCCCCTTAACAGATTTTACAGTGGATTATATACTTTTTGTATTAAATTAAATATAGAAGGTTGTGCTTGAAACATCAATTTTCTGCCTTTTCTGCTGAGTCTGTTTCTCTCTTCATCATATATTAGCCCAGCATTGCTAAAGACATGCTCTCTCACTTGGAACACTAGTTTAGAGGACAGGCCAAAGTATTTCCTTCCAAGTTTACTCAAGCGTGGGTAAACATTTTGTTTAACTACTGATGGGATCATCATTTGTATCTAGTCGTTTTTCTTGGTGATAGTTTTCAATCATTTGCACTACATCTTTTGGTAATGCGTGTGTTTCTTCATCACTACTGGACTGTGGAAATTCTTCCACTGAATCTGTTGTTGATTTACTTGTAGAAGATGTTGATTCTGTAGATTTTTCCTTTTAATGGGTGGCGAATTATTAGAATATTAGGATTGAGTTTTCAACTGCAACACAAAGTGACGATTTAAATTGTTCTAGTATTCACAAAAAAACTTGCCTTTATATAATGGGGATCTAAGTAAGTTACAATAATAAGTATATGAAGGTCATTAATTTCCACAGAACCAAAGCGTTTGTCTAGCTCTAGTTTTATTACATCTTTCATTCTTTTTAACCATCATTTTTAGTATAAAATTCTTTATCAAATCTCGACAATAAATATCCGCGCAACATCCGCAGGGCAAAGCGCGGATGTGGATGCTGATTTTTATTAATGTGCGGATGCGGATGCTACCTGCATCACTAATATATATATATATATATATATATATATATATATATATATATATATATATATATATATATATATATATATATATATATATATATATATATATATATATATATATATCAGTGATGAATCGAATCCAGGATTCGGTTCGAATCGGATTGAGCTCTCAATCCGGATTCAGGATTCGGATTTAAATCCGAGAAAGGTCCTGGACTGGATTCAGTTCGACATTTCCAAACACCCAGTTCAGTTCGAATCGAAGGTGAGGGTGCTGGATTCAGTTCAGTTCCAGCATTTTTACACGCCTGGGTTCGGATTGGGAGATGGGTTTTGATGGACAGACCAGTCTATTTGCAGGCTTGGATTTTAAATCATCAAAATAAAAGTAGAACAAATAATGCATCTGTTTAGTCAAGTCTGCAGGGATTCACAGGCTAAATCAGATGTATTTCTATTATTGGCTAATCATAACGCCATAGGAGAGAAATAGTTGCTCCTGAAACGTTGGAAAAACTAATAATTTATAGAGAATATATGTTAAAAAATTATTTAATTTTTAATAGGATATTATTATGTTAATAGTGAAATAGTTAATAAATTGAAATATTTAGTTAATTAACTTTTTAAAAAAATTATAAAAAGGCAAGCTTAAGAATAAATATTATATATAACGTTAAAGTAGAATTATTTAATATATATATATATATATATATATATATATATATATATATATATATATATATATATATATATATATATATATATATATATATATATATATATATATATATATATATATATATATATATATATAAATTATATATATAAAAAAAAACTATATATATGGTCAGCCTCTAGAAGAGCCACAATCCATATCTCAAAAACTACAATAGCTACCGGGAAAAGGAATACATTGTTGGAATGCTGGTAAAATTTTAGTTAGGAAAATGTTAGAAAAAAGAAAATACAAAAGCTACAGGGAAAAGGAATACATTTTTGGAATCCTGGTAAAATTTTAGTCAGGAAAATGTAAAAAAAAAAATTATTGTTAATAATTATAGTAATATGAGGAAAAAAGCTTATTTAGAGACCTTTTATACGGTACTCGTTAAAATAAATAGGCTTTCTAGTATATTAAATTCTTTTTTTTTAACTAAAGAATACCCCAAGGGTATACCGCACCGATGGCAGGGGTCTCTCGCCTTCCGGGGAACTACGGGGTAGGACTATTTCCCCCCCTCCGGGGAGGGTCTCCGGAACCCCCGCTCTTTGGTATTTGGGTGTCGCGGGGGTTCCTCCGCCCCTCCCCTACGGGGTATGGAAAACGTCCCCCCCTGTGTTCCCCGTCGGCTCGAGCCCCCTACATTGCGGTGTAATACCTTTACAAATAATATATATATATATATATATATATATATATATATATATATATATAATATATATATATATATATACTCTGTCCCCCGCCGGCTCGAGCTCCCTAAAAAAAAAAAAAAGCAATTTTTTTTTTTTCTAACTAAAATTTTAAAAGGATTCCAAAAATATATTCCTTTTCCCTATAATTTTTAGTTTTTATTTTTTTTTTTTTTTTTTTTTTTACATTTTCTAACTAAAATTTTACCAGGTTAACAATATTCACTTTCTTAACAACTATTGTATTTTGAATATAAATGTGGCTCTTCTAGAAAACTAACCTCTATATATATAATATATATATATATATATTTACATATATACTGACCATTGATATATATATATATATATATATATATATATATATATATATATATATATATATATATATATATATATATATATATATATATATATATATATATATATATACAGTGGCGTATATGAGATGAGATGTTTTAGAAAATGGATAAAAAAGAGAGGTGAGTTGGAGAGAAGAGAATATGTAGAGGCTCGGCGAGAGTCTGATAGAGTGAAAAGGATGGAAAAGGAAACCACCTGGGAAAAAATCGGAAACGAGTTGGAAGAAGATGTGACAGGCGTAAGAAAGCTAGTTTTTAATATAGCTTAGAATTACAGGAAAAGCTCGACACCAATGGCACGAGCTATAAAGGGCGAAAACGGAGTCCTAATAGTAAACCAAAGGGAGATTGACGAGAGATGGAGGAGATTCTTTGAGTATTTGTGCAATGTGGAGGGCGTTGCGGAGGAGAGATTGCGAGATCTTGATTTGTTGGAGGATGGAAGAGAGGAGGAGTGGTTGATCACGGAGGAGACGATGGTGGCGTTGAAAGGTATGAAGAACGGAAAGGCGGCGGGAGAAGATGGAATAGTTGCGGAGATGCTGAAGGAAATGGGAGTTGAAGGGACAAGACGGATGTTAAATCTGATGAACAAGTGCTGGAGAGATTATGTGGTGCCTGGTGAATGGAGTAGGGCAACAATCTGCCCCATATATAAATAAGGAGATAAAACAGAGTGTGGAAACTATAGAGGATTGCATTAATGTCGCACCCTGCGAAGATCTATAAAATGATATTAGAGAGAAGGCTGAGAGAGGTGGTGGAACATAAGCTAGAAGAGTGGCAACATGGTTTCAAACCGGGGAGATCGACTATAGATGTGGTGTTCGCTTTGAAAATGATAAGTGAAAAGAATTGGGAATTTAACAGGAAGACATGTGCACTGTGCAGCTTTTGTAGACCTAGAAAAGGCTTTTGATAGAGTGCCAAGGGAGTTATTGTGGAGGGAACTGAGAAGAATAGAATATGGAATACCTGAGAAATTGTTAAAAGCAGTAAAAAGCACTTATGTAGACAGCAAATGCAGAGCAAAGACTATTTCCGGTGAGGGAGAATGGTTTAATGTCACAACTAGAGTGAAGCAAGGGAGCGTGCTCTCCAATTCTGTTCATTATATACATGAACAGTTGTGCGGGAGATCGGTGGGGAACAGAGTGGAGAATAAGATGTTTGGATACGTGGATAACTTGGTGAGACTGCAAGAATTTTCTGGAGGTTTAGGACTGAAAAGTTGGAGGAGAGGGGTATGAGGATAAACCGAGGAAGACAGAGGTGATGTTGATTGGAGGTGGTGGAGATGTCCTGGAGGTGAGTTTGAGTGGAGAAGGGCTGAGACAAACGGACCAGTTTAAATATTTGGGGTGCACTATGGTGAGGAAAACGACATAATGCTTGAATTAAACAAGAGAATTGGGAAATTTAATGGGACAGTAGCAATGTTGTTCCCATTGTTGAAGGAAAGAGAAATTTCGAGACGAGTCAAGATGATGTACACAAGTACACTGAGGCCAATACTGACGTACGGACATGAAGCTTGGGCTCTTAATGCAAGAGCAAATAGCAAGTTGGGGGCATGCGAGATGCGCGTGTTGTGACTGATTAGAGGAGTAACAAGAAGAGATAGGAAGAGAAATGAGGAAGTTAGGGGGAGCTTGTGGAGAGGGGACAGCTGCGGTGGTACGGACATGTTAAGAGGATAGAGGAGCAACGAGTGCCCAGAAAATATCTGGAATGGATATCGGAGGGAAGAAGAAGTGTGGGAAGACCTAAAGTTAGATGGAGCGACAACGTGAGCGTGGCAATGATATAGACAGAAAGGAACATCCAGGATGTGGATGCGTCTGAGATGTGGATGGACAGAAGACGTTGGAGAAGTTTCATGCAGAAAAAATGATAGACATATATATATATATAGGAGATTTGAGAGAGGTGATAAATATATATATATATATATATATATATATATATATATATATATATATATATATATATATATATATATATATATATATATATATATATATATATATATATATATATATATATATATTTTTAAATATATATATATACTGTATATATATATATATATGCAATTATATAATATATATATATATATATATATATATATATATATATATATATATAACTATATATATATATATATATATATATATATATATATATAATATTTATATATATATATATATATATATATATATATATATAAATTATTTAACATGGAAAAATATGTATATCAGTCAGTAAAAAAAATGAAAAATGAAAAAACAATTTTCTATATATATATCCATAAATATTTGAAAGAAATATATCATATTTTGGTTGGTTGTATTTAATTTGAAAAACATTGGAAGGATTCGAATCGGATTCGGATTCGGATTCGGATTCAAGCTTTTTACATGGATTCAGATTCGGATTCGGATTCGAGAATTTTCACACACACGGATTCAGATTCGGATTCGAATCCAAAGGTGCTGGATTCGGATTCAAACATTTCCACACGGATTTCAGTTGGATTCGAATCAAAAGTTATTTGGATTCTTACATCACTGATATATATACTTATATATATATATATATATATATATATATATATATATATATATATATATATATATATATATATATATATATATATATATATATATATATATATATATATATATATATATATATATATATATATATATATACTCTCATTGTTTAACTATTTTTTCTGAATGATATAATTGAAACTAAGGTAGCAAACTTGTATATCTTTTATAATTTTCATATTATTAGTAATAATATAATAAACATTTGTAAAATTGCAAGTAGACAGTGTAAAACGTTGGCAGATTCATTTTGTTATGTGTGTGGATATTATGCTAGTTCTAAGCACATTTCCACCAAAATTGTGAAGGGAACCAAGTATTGGATAGCGTACAGGCTCTACTTTGGTATGCTTATTGGTGATTAAGATAAGCACTTGGCACCTCATATATGTGGAAGTTGTAAAACAACCCTAGAAGGATGGCTAAGAGGAACAAGAAAAGCAATGCCTTTGGCTATTCCCAGAATATGGCGAGAGCCAACGAATCACTATGATGACTGCCACTTCTGCATGGTGAATATTGCAAAATATGGAAAAGGTAAAGGAAGGCAATCTCTTCCATACCCAGATATTCCCTCATCCAGAACTCCAGTTCCTCATAATGAAAACTACCCTATACCTTCACCACCCCTTCTGTAAGTAAAATTGTTTTATGACAAGTCCATGACATATAAAAGAAGAAACGTATGTTTTCTCAAATATATGTAGCAGCTACTTATATATATATATATATATATATATATATATATATATATATATATATATATATATATATATATATATATATATATATATATATATATATGTATAGGGGATTTATATATATATATATATATATATATATATATATATATATATATATGTGAGGAGCTGTTAATACTGACAATTTGTATATTATTGTGGTTTATAGTTAGGATATAGTTATTTTGACTAAGAGCAGTATTGTGACTGAAAACATGGTCATTATTATCAAATATGATTCATTATTTATTTACTTCAGATATTAATAGCTTTAGTAACCTAAACAAAAATAATGTCTAGATTTATCTTTCAGAACATTGATGAATGATATCTGTTTAGTAAACTTAATGTAACTTTGCATGTATTTCCTTTTTTCTTTAAATTTCTTTAAACTATAAATGTGAAAGGAAATATTGTAGTATCGTTGAAGACTATATTCATAGAAGATATTATATTCATCAAATCAAAGACATTACTTATTAAAAATCAGGTATGTTCTCCGCTTACCTCTATCTTTGCTTGTTGCTTGTTTTCGTTACTGCAATGCTTACTTAAGAATAATTAATTAATTAATCCTAACGAATCAATAAATCAAATACCTTGCTTGTATTGCAGACCTATGTGTTTTGCTCATTCGAAGTGCTGAAGCAATCTAGGCTCTTATTACACTATCGCCCCTCTTTGAAATTCTTTCATTTAAAAGGAAAGGGTTAGTAATTTATAATTAAAGTTCATTAATAAAAATAGATTTATTTTAATTAAAATAGGTAAAAGAGGCTAATAGTTATTATGTTATTATCTTAAACAGGGTTCATATGCCGGGAGCTTTTCCTGCAGCTTTTCATATGCTGGGAGCTTTACCTGCTACATTCATATGCCAGGAGCTTTTCCTGCAGCTTTTCATATGCTGGGAGCTTTACCTGCTACATTCATATGCCAGGAGCTTTTCCTGCAGCTTCTCATATGCTGGGAGTTACTCATATGCCAGAGTCTTTTATATAGTGGTAGCTTTTCATAGGCTGGGATTTTCCTGCGTTCTCCATAAGCTGTTTAGAAAATACTTTTATAGGCTTCAGTCTCACTTCTGTATTCATAGCAACCTCGTCTGAATAGATTCAATTCTGGAAAGAAAGGAAACCAAATTATAAATTATTAAATAAATATCTTGGGAAGCTAAAAAGAATACTACTTAAATCTACATTTGCATTCAATCTACGATTACAAGCACTACTGAAAATAGAAAACTACAAGTACTACTACTAATTAACTAAGTTCATACCTTCACAAATTGTGGAGAAAAAATAGAGTAAATGGAAGGATTAGAAAACAATATCAAACATTAACGCCATTAAGCTAAGTTTGAGAAGCAGTCTATAATTATTAATAATAATAATTTACCCAGATTTTGCCTTAAATTTTCCGATCATTAGTTTCACGAACCAGTACTATCGTATACTTTCTCGTGGCCAGTTGAAGGTCAATTGTGCTTAAATCAAATTAATACGAGGATACTAATTGTGTATCTCGTATCTGTTAATAATATTTATCCGGCTCTATTAAAAACAGTAACAATTACATCTTTTTTTTTTAAGACCTTTCTATTGTTTTTTTTGTTCATAGTTGGTTTTTGTCAAAGTAGTAAATTCAATGGAAAAGTGTAATTGTCAGAAATAGAAAATATAATGACATATCACAATCACTTGGACACTGTTGGCCGATCAGAATCGAAGTCCTACTCGTTGACCCTCCATTAGGAGAAATCCCTAATTGGTTGGCTCTCGTGTGGACACGATTTAGATACTTTTCTTCGTGGACGACGGCCCAAAGTGGAAGAGTTAAGAAAGGTAATATCCTGTTCACTAATAGTTAGTCTATTTAATATAATTTCTTACTTCACGAACTTCAGAATTTGACAAAATTAATTAATACGTTTATATCTGTGCGAATTACATCTGGGGAAGTGACGCTTAGCTTTGTATAGCATCACTCCCCTTAACATATATATATATATATATATATATATATATATATATATATATATATATATATATATATATATATATATATATATATATATATATATATATATATATATATATATATATATATCTCGTTCTTATAT
>JABUQX010143941.1:15000-26462 GCA_015478945.1 Trachelipus rathkii
TTCTGTTAAGATCAGGGAATGGAAGAATAATTTGTTTTCATACTTTGAAACTTTCCCGTATTTAATTTCATCAGCTATTTTATGAACTGCAAAGACTTTTTCTTCATTTTGAACTCTTTTGTAAATCTGAAATAGAAAATAATGGATATACAGTCACTATCTAAATTTATAATTATATTCAATTGAAAAATTAAAAAATAAAAGAATATATACCAAAGTTACTAAAATGACTCATTTGAATTCATTGTATGACAAAATATATTCCTTATATCAGTGACTCCCAACCTTTTTCGTGTCGTGACCCCCTCCCCCTTTTGAATAAAAACAAAAAGTAAAGCGATTCCCAAACCACAATTACATAAACGGCAGCTTTAGTAGGACGAATGAACCCTTTTAAATTGGATTTTTCAGAATTTGATTTTACATAATATTTAATGTAATGGCTCTATTTGTATCTGGACAGCAAGCATCAAAATTTGCGAATGAGAGTTTGTTAAAATCAACCTCATGTCATCCTGAACATTTAGTCATTTTCTTTATTTATTATTGTATGTAGATGAGTTAAATAAAACCCATACTCGCAGAGATATGTAGAGGCAAATAGAAATAAACTCGATAGTCAACCAAAGTAACATTTGTATATATGATTGACACATAGCCACACCAGAACTGAGTCAACTATTTTTCATAAAACAAATCTGGTACAGAGAAATCATTTTCCAGATTTAAGAATTTATCCTTTACTTCATCGGTAATGCTTGCTACATTCGGGGAGGCAGATAATGGGTTTCGAGACTGAACAGCTTCTCCTTATGAAAGATCAGGGAAATACCATAGAAATTCCATTTCAAGTGGTTCTAGGTGATCAGAAATCTTCTTCAGATTTTCATAAAGTTCACCTACAGATTTCTTTACCAAGTTGAAGAATTTTTTCAAACATGACAATGTTTTCAATATTTACAATCCGACGATAGTTTTTAGCTGAGCTATATACAAATCTCTGAAAACTCTCTTGAAATTGGATAATGTGGGTTCCCGTTCCCTGAAGTTTCAGGATCATATTATGCTGCCCCAAAATGTCTTACAAGTAAGCCATTCTTTTCTTTCAAGCTAAATAAGGTCATGTTTACCATGGATTTCCAGGAACAACATGAATTCATCTTTCAATTCAAAGGCACAATTGACAACCATTTATATATAGCCAGCGTATATATGTATATAATATATATATATATATATATATATATATATATACTATACTATATATATAAATATTAATATATATATATATATATATATATATATATATATATATATATATATATATATATATATATATATATATATATATATATATATATAACTCCAATTTAAAATTCCAATAACATCGGCCTCCAGGTTTCCTCTGGCTTAATATATATATATATATATATATATATATGCTAATAATAACCATATAAATATATACGGATATATATATATATATATATATATGATATATATTAAAAAAAATTTTATATAATATATATATATATATATATATATATATATATATATATATATATATATATATATATATATATTAGTAATCTGTACAAAGTCAAACCAGCTCTCGATTATGATTACTTCTTGTATGAAACCTAACCTGGAGCTATTCCTAGCAACAAGTAAAAAGAACAATCCTCAATAATCATATGTCTACTATCATATCCGATGATTCAATGTTGAACAATAAAGAAAGCAAAACAAACCATGACTTTCAAAGACTGGGGAATCTGTCAGAACATAAGCCAGTTGCTTATCCGGTAGAACAAAGTAGAGAAGAGGAAACACCTTCTGAGTGTTATCCCATGAAATGGATATGTTAAGAGAATGGGTTTGACCGTTAGTACTCTCCAGAGAGGGGTCCCAATATTAATGGTACTGGGAGAAATGAAGCTTACCCATAGACAGCTTTTTCATAATCAAGCTTCGAGCGAAACAAAGACAAAGGGCCGAAGTGGCTTTTTGGTCCGAATCCCATGCTTTACACGGAAGTTGATGTAAGATATCCAATCGGCTTTTACATGCGGTCTTCAAATATTTGATGTGAGGAGCGTACGTTAGGTTTTGATGAAGAACAATCACCAAAAATTTAACTCTCAAGGCTCTACCCCAATAATGAAAGAGGATTTCAGTCGTCTTCAATATGGAGCGGAAACCCTTCGACTTCGTCCAAGTTGCAACCCTAATGTTTGCCTTTTAAAAATGGCGCTCTAAAACTGAGTTTTTTGGCCTGACATGTACAGCCGAAAATCAACTGAGTGCAAAGAATATTTTGAATTTGTGGAGACTGCAGAAACTATATCAATATATCTCACAGCAAACATAATGTCACTCAAGACACTACTCTGAGGAACACCCTCTTCATGAGGAAACGGCCTCGAGAGAGTCTAGGAAGTTCTTACTTGGATTCTTCTCGATGACAAGAGACATTTAATGAAACACGGAAGTTGTCCCCGAAACCCAAGGAAATGATAATTTGAAAATGATGCCATTCATCCAGGTTGTGTCATAGGCTTTTTCTAAATCAAAAAACATGCATAACACCATTATATTTTCAGAATAGTCTTTACGAATGTTATGATCTGTTCGAATCGGTGGATCAATGGTAGAACGAAGTTTACGAAACCCAAACTGAAAACAAAAAAAAACCAGTTTCAAGCTCTTCAAAAGAAGATATAACTTATTGGCCATCATCTTTTCAATTACAAGAAAGATCCCTCTCTTCTGGTGTTGCCGGATGGAAATCAGGAGGGAAAAGTTCATGACTTCGGATATGCAGAATACAAAAGTCAGGGCGTCCATAATATTAACAGAAATTTTTATCTCAGAGGTGTCGTCGCTATATAAGAGAACAACAGGGGAAAGACTATTAGAACGATTAAAGATTTTATTAATGATGTGCCAGACCTACATGAGCAGCGTTTATTCGTTGATCGTCAAAACATATGGTGTAAACTTTTCCCTCTCCTTGCGTAGGCTAAAGCTGTGAGATCTCACAGATGTCGTTTTGTACGCTACTAAATTATATTCCAAACGATGCCTCTTACATTGCTTTAAGAGCTTTTTCTTTCCTTATCTATTTAAGCACACTTAGAAGACCACCAAAGATTCGTAGGACGTCCAGAACCGGACGGTGGGAAATAAATGTTTCTGCAGCTGACCGAATTAGCCATACAAAGTATGAAAGAGCTTGATCTACAGGAGAAAGCTATATAATAGTATCTGGTACTGGTATCTCCGACTAATGAGTGACAGAGGTGTTAGATAAGAATTGACGTTATGAAGAAAGATTGGATAATGATAACACTCATGTAAGAAATTAGATCGTGACCAACGGAAACGATCAAGAATGAATAAGGATCAGAAACTCACATCAATACATGAGGAAGTGTGTTGGTCAAGTCGTTCATATTTAGACAAACCAGAGTTAGGGAAACCAATAAAAACCTGTTGTAAAAGGTCCATCAAAAGGTTAGTGTTAAGGAAGGTGAACGAATCGCCCCACAAAAGGTGTTGGATATTGAATTCTCAAAAAAAAAAAAAAAAATAAGAGGAGGAGCAAGTTGTTCAAAATATTCACGCTAACCTAATTTGGAAATCAGAACACTAGGTATCAAATATACAAAGCAGATCGTGATGTCACTCTATAAATGTAAAAGGGCAGCCACTGCGTGCAAAACAGTGCGAAGGGGAAGTGAGGTGTTAGGAACGGAACAGACCTACGGATTAGTATGTTAGCTCCCTCTCCCCTCTCACAGCCGATGCTAGGGCCACGGTGTACACTGAAGGAGGGAAAAGTCTCTTGCAACAACTGCAGTTCCTGGAGATAATTGAAAGCAGGCCTATGTTCTTCTTTAAGAATGTAGACTAGTTTTTTATAATTAACGAAATGGGCACGGCAGATCCATAAAATAGAAAGACATTACAATTTCGTATTTAATGAACGATCTGAAGTGATTGTTTTAATCTACTTTATCAACAACTTGCGTGGCAATATCGACAGACTGGGAAATGAGCGTAGTCTGGGAGAGAGCTATGTTCACATCCACCGAGTAAGAGCTTCGCGTAGAAGGCACAGGCAACCCTGAGATGCCAGTGGGGGCTCACTGATGGAAGGCATATTCGAATTAGATAGGGTTTCATTCGCAGAGGTGTCGGAAATAGACAATAGGGGATCCACAGAAAGCTCCACATCGCCATATGACAAGAATCCAACACGCAAATGATTGTAGGGAGATTTTCCAGGGGTTAGAGACACCTTGAATCCAAAGAAGGTTTGACGTCCCATTGGAGCGGACCTGTCGATGAACAATGTATTTCAGGATGTTAAGGGGAAAGGCTCTTCCTTCGCCTTCTATTTTTCTTTTCCACCTGTACCTAGTATTCAACATCGCCATCAGACAGGGAATCAAAAAGGTCGGGATTCCTTCCTTTAAGACCACCACCAGAGATGGGACAGCAGTGGAAATCTCGTTAACATTAGCATTGGAGATAGCCGGTAAAGATTCCATTGATGAATCCGACGTACCGAAACTATGTAAGGAGTCTGCACGGGCACAATAGAGGTAGGAGGAAGGCAGTTCTAAAATGCCCACTGGAGACTACGATCAATACATTTTCAGAAAGATGTTGAGGCAACTGAGGAAGAGATGAACCAACCTGTAAACCAGAACAGGGTCTATTCTTTCGCCTCATGGAAGGGGGAAAACTATGGAGGTTGCTTAAGAAAATCAGTTACACTGTAGTGTGTAAAGTCCATAGAGAAAGAACGATGGTGCTGTACACAAACTTTCCTGGTATAGGAAGGGGACCAAAGCAGCAGGTGGAAGATTTCTGAGAAAATAGGGAGCAACTAGTTTCGGCGCTGTTGTAAGGATTCATGTGCCTTAACAGAACTAGTATTGAGATCAACATGTAAAGTTATGAGATCTGCAGAGGCTGGGAGGAGAAGGTGTATTCTGGTTCTCAAAATTTTCCTGAGGGACAAAAGACATAAGCTTGGGTGAGGACGGAGGACAGATCATCAGATACACTGATCCCTATATGATGGTCCTTCAGTGTATTTGAAACCGGAGCTGAGACCTCACCATAAAAAGTGGGGATACTAGTCCCAAAGCGCCATGGCAGAGGTTCAGTGGAATTTAGACGGAAGGCGGGAGAGCATAAGATGAAACAGCTGCAGCATACGACGTACCCATAGGTTCTACTGCGCTAGCTAAATGTGAAGGCTCTTGCCTTGCTAGTTTTTTGGAAGGGTTGGATGGAAATAACCTGTTCAAATTTATAGTGACCAGTGCAATGGTCACACCGTGACGAGAGTAAGGCATGACGGAAGAGCGCATATGGAAATATTTATCACATCTAGTACAAAGGTTTTGTGGCACGGGACTATATTTCTTTTTTATGTTCAAATCCCAAACATCTGAAGCAGCGTCGGGATCTAGAGATGTAATTCGGACAAAATATTCTTAATCAGCAATTTGACATTAGATGGAGGATAAGGCGTATTAAAATTAAGTATCAAACGAGCGTTTGGAGGATTGAGGGAATCCCACCTTGGAGGGAATTGATACACCTCCGGCACTAGAAAGGACTCTTATAAATCTTTCAATAACTCTTGGGAGGAAAGATAGTTCACGTCATCGGCGAATATTGTAACCTTGGAGGTATTACAAGAACTATCATTTGTCATTTTAATGACATCAGGGTCACGAGTACTAAGGAGACGTTTTAATTCATTGTGGATTTTAATGATACTTTGATCGGTCAGTCGCGCAGATGTACGAGTTCAAACGAAAACACACATAGGGAAAGTCACATTTCGAGGTAAACCAGGAAGAAAGTCCATGGCAGGTTTGACGTGAAAGGTACGCGAATGACGTTGGCCCTTAGTACGGGAAGACAAAGTGGGCTTATTTGGCACCTCAGGAGAAATCATGCCGGAAGGAGACAGAGGCCGCTCAGGTGTGCGGAACCAAGGCATCGAGTTCTAAAGAATTTTTCAAAACCGAAGATCACTTACTCGTATCCACGTCAGCAACTTTAAAGACAAAATTTCCGATGCAAATTTAATTGTAATTCCATAATAATTCAAATAAATTTCTCCCCGTCTATGGAGTTTGTTCACGGGGATCCACGTGTAGTGTCGCAGCACCTCATATTATAGATTTTCAAGATGGGTGAGTGAAAAAGGAAAAAATCTAGTGCTACGTCGTTTGCACTAAATGACGAATGTGAGTTATGTAACTCATAACCAATCAGCATAGGTGACGCCGGGTTCACCAATTTGTAAGGAAGGGAGACAGCAGCGAGCACCTACCCTTTTGGCATAACCAAAAATTAAAGGTATACATACATAAAGTTCTATGTAAGTAAATGCGCACCAAACGAACAAATGGTAAAGAAGAAAAAATTAATCCAAGGAAATAGGGAAAAAAATAAAAATTAAATAAATTATTCTTTGCAGACGCAATTAAAAATTGAAATCTAAGCCGCCACCACCACCACAAGGTGGTTACGTTCAAGGGCATATATATATATATATATATATATATATATACTATATATATATATATATATATATATATATATACATATATATGCTGCTCTCTATATATATATATATATGACATTTATAAGTGGTTCCGTTAATATTAGGTTAGGTTAATTTAGGTTGGATTTGGTTGGGGTTGGAGTTACGTTAGGTTATAAGGTTGGGAGGTTAGGTTAGGTTACCCAAAAGTTTAATATGTATTTAAACTAAAATTATTAAAATAACGATACATTAATTATTGATTTTCGCTCCTGGAGTCAACCACTTATAAATAGCCATATATATATATATATATATATATTACATAACAGATACAAAAATCTCTTTTTATATATATATATACTCTGCCTATATATATATATACTATATATATATATATATATATATATAACATATATATATATATATTTATATATATATATATATATATATATATATATATATATATATATATATATATATATATATATATATATATTCTTTATTTCTATATTTATATATATATATATATATATATATATATATATATATATTTATATATATATATATATAAAAAACAAATAAATAAAAATCGATATATATATATATATATATATATATATATATATATATATATATATATATATATATATATATATATATACCTATATTTTACCGTATATCATCCATCATCTTCACCCACCTTCTTACCCCAAGGTGGGGGTAGGTGCGTAACATGCACCGGAAAAAAGAGAAAATTGAAACGGGCGAATGACGCAAGTCGAAAGAAAGCCCAGTCTTACCGCCCCCTCTATACCTTTAAGTGAGAACTCGTCGCAGTCAGAAAATCCACCTTAGAGCTTCACGGAAACGCGACGGACATTCATTATGGCATCTCGTAAATGTGGGGTTCATCCCTTGTCATAGGTGGGCCACAAAACACCGCCATTCACTCCTATTACGCACCTTTCTTCTTGCCTCTGCCAAACTCATATTTCTCTCCTCCAGGCATTCCTTTACTGACTCAATCCACTTTTTCTTCGGTCTCCCAGCCGGTCGATTCCCAGCACACTCACCACTATACATCCGTTTAACCAACCGACTATCATCCATCCTTTCCACATGACCAAACCATCTCAACGTTCTTTCATTTATTCTCTCATTTACCTACTCACACCTAACACGTCCCTATGATTGTCCATCTGAACACATTGTACTTTAGATCTATACTTCTTATTCCAGGCCAGAGTCTCATTCCTATTCATAAACACAGATAACATATCCTTATGTAAAACCCTAGTGCATTCAAGACTTAGTCCCTTTACATCTATCAACGATTTAATTGCACCAGCCACCTTCCTGCCATTCACAACTTTCCTATTACACTCTGCATCATCCGTTTCCTTTTCATCCAATATACCGTATATCCTGAATATTTAAACTCAAGACTCTTTTTCCAGCTGCTTAACATTTAACATAATTTCACACCGAGGACTGTCCTCACTCACAACCATAACTTTACTCTCATCTACGTTTACTTTCAAACATCCTGCCAGATCTCTCTACTAATTCTTTCAAACTCTTTTCAGATTCGAAACACAAAACCAAATCATCCGTATATATATATATATATATATATATATATATATATATATATATATATATGATATATATATATATATATATCTTTAACTTATATAGCAACCATATATATATATATATATATATAGGTAAAACACCCTTCACTCTCTTTCATTCTCCATCATTCTAACATCCCCTGCCACCCCCACCTCTAATTCTTTCATAAGCCCATCCATATACAAATTGAATAACCAAGGAGACATAACACATTCCTATCTCACTCCGATATTAATATTAAACCAATCACTTTCGACTCCATTTATTCTAACACATGCTTCACAATCGTCATACATACTTTTGATTCCATTAAGAAGCTTACCACAATAACACCGTATATCACTTACACCTGCCATAGGAGCCTCCCTATTAAATATCAGTACGCCTGTTTGCAAATCCATAAAACCTGAATACAATTTATTCTTCATCTCCCATCATTTTCTCAATCATTTGTTTTCAATGTAAAGATTTGATCCACACATCCTATATCACTTCTAAACGCACCTTGTTCTTCACCAATCAGTCCTTCAGTCACTCGACACACTCTTTCGACCAGAATACCATTATATATATATATATATATATATATATATATATATATATATATATATATATATATATATATATATATATATATATATATATATATATATATATTTCTCATACTCTTCTACTCTTATAGGTAACTATATATAAATATATATATATATATATATATATATATATATATATATTAGCATTTAATGTTAATTCCATTGTATTTGAGAAACATTTAATAAAAATAAAAAGTACCTCCGTTATGTATTCTTGTGAACTCTTAAAACTTGAGAAGAGAATTGATACAGAGCTTTTATGTCATCACAACGAATGACATCATCTGTTTTCTTAAGGTCTTCATCTACGTCATTTAATATGCTTTTCGCATTTACGGTGTCGACTCTTTGGCTCTCAGACATCGTCAGCTTCTCCAACTTCTCGAGACACTTGTCAAGAATTTCCAAAGACGACGTCATCTGATTCTTCTTCTTTGAGATAATGTCCTTCCTTTTCTTCTTCATATCGTTAATGGAAGTAGTGACCTCCCTTACTGACCAACATTTAGATTTATAAATATCAACGACTTTAAGAGTGTTATAATTTATAGGAAGAGAACTTTCAGTTCCCTTTATTTCAGCTCTGCAATTTGGGCAATGGATTTTTTTGAAAAAGTTTGGTCAAACAAGGGGAACAAAATGTGTGTCCACATTCTAGCATTTTTGGGATGAATTGAAAACTTTCAAATTCTTGAGCACAGATACTGCAAGTTACGAGTTCTTCCATTCTTTTTATATATATATATATATATATATATATATATATATATATATATATAATTAAATATATATATATATATATATATATATATATATATATATATATATATATATATATAAAGTTAGAACATCTATAGATATATAAAGAGAGACATATCAACATATATAATAATAATGTAATATAATGTAATATATATGTATATATAATAATAATAATAATAACATATACATATATAATATTTAATATATATACTGATTAATATCTATACAATATAATATGTAATAATAATAGCATAATAATAATAATAATATGTATATGTATGTATATATAAATATATAATATATAAATAATATGTAATAATATGGGTTGCATATATATATAATAATATATAATAATAATATATATTTCTTCATATATATAATATATATATATATATATATATAATAATAATAATAATAATAATAATAATATATATGTATAATAATAATAATAATAATAATAATAACCTCATAATAATAATAATATGTATATGAGTTAATAATAATATGTAATAATAATATATATATATATATATATATATATATATATATATATATATATATATATATATATATAATAACTTAATAACTCTTATATATATATATATACATTATTTATATATATATATTTCACGTTAACACTAAAAGCCAGCATTCGGTAAAGTCGGTAAAATTTTCTTCCGGCGTAAAAGCAGGACCTACAAATAGTTTACTATATTTTTGAATTACAACTTCAAAAATTCCCTATAATTTTTACATTATCTTTTATATTTACTTTCATTTATAAATTAAAATTAAAAAATTTAAATTTTAGATTAAAATGTCAATAGCTATAATTTGTCTTATATAACACCATAACCATATATATGTATATATATACATAATATTATAATAATAATATATAATATGTAAATATGTAATAATGTAATAATATATGTATAATAATATATAATATAATAATAACTCATATATATATACAAATTCTCACTCTATATATATAATAATAATAATATATGTAATAATAATAATAATAATAATATATATATATATCAACTTCATATAACAATAATAATATAACAATAATAACCATATATATATATGTATAATAATAATAATAATATACAGGATCAATAATATAATAATAATAATAATAATAATAATAATAATAATAATAATATATATTTTTATAATAATAATATGTAATAATATAATATATATATGTAATATAATAATACTAATAGGAAATTATAATAATAATAATATATATATTTTGCATTGCTTTGTATATATATATATATATATATATATATATATATATATATATATATATATGCTGCTGCTGCTCCGCCACCACCATATATATATATATATATATATGCTGTATATATTAACTAAAAAATCAGATTAAAAGCCTTTATAGACTTTGGTCTTATTAACTTAGCCAAAGAGGTCAGTAAATGACCTCAAAACTGAAGAATGTATACTCGATTTTCCATCGTAATTGAACAGTAAGAACGTCCTAGGATTTAAAAAAAAATACCATCTAAACACGCCTTAACTGTTTCTGTTGCACCACCTACAGAATTATTATTATTAATGCTATTATTATTATTATTATTATTATTATTATTATTATTATTGTGTGTGTGTGTGTGAATTTGAATAACTTTGGCAAAATTTAACCGATTTAAACCGGGTTTTCAGTAACGAATGGTAAAATTGACAATGAAGACGATTGTGAAAAATATGCTCGATTTGCCGATGACGATTAATCATTCGCCCCATCACTAATATATATATATATATATATATATATATATATATATATATATATATATATATATATATATATATATATATATATATATATATATATATATATATATATATATATA
>JABUQX010143942.1:0-16120 GCA_015478945.1 Trachelipus rathkii
TATATATATATATATATATATATATATATATATATATACTGTATATATATATATATATATATATATATATATATATATATATATATATATATTATTATATATTATATAATATATATATATATATATATATATATATATATATATATTTTATATATATATATATATATATATATATATATATATATATATATATATATATATATATATATATATATATATATATATATATAAATACACCTAACTGAAAATTATTTAAGAAACCGTCAACCAAACAATATATATACTAAATGACCATCCACCAGAAATAGCACCAGAATTCAACTCTCTTCCAATAACCATTCATCATCCTTGGCAAAGCCAAGATGCGGCCACCACCTGCTGGGTAACATTATAAATGGTAGGTTCAACCTTAACCAAACCACCTCAAACATCTGCACAAGATGCAACCTGGCCCCGGAAATTGTGCCACATTTCTTACTAGACTGTTCTTCTTACTGACATCCCCAGAATCTAAAATTTCACCCTTAAGCGAGTTTTAGAGGAGGTTTGGGCGGCAGCGGTGGGGTATCTGCTGAGGTGTGACCGTTCCAAGCATCAGGGTGGTCAGGGGCAGAAAGTTAAAAAGATATATATATATATATATATATATATATATATAGCATATATATATATATATATAATATATATATATATATATATATATATATATATATATATATATATATATATATATATATATATATACATATATATATATATATATATATATATATTATATATATATATATATTTATTTTATATAAGAGGGAGGAGAGAAAATGAAAGAATTTATTCTGAAATTGTTCAATAGGTGCTGAAATAAGAGGGGTGGGGAAAGTCAATCATAGTTCCAATATATGTAAAGGGAAAAGGAGATGCAGGAGACTAAAAACTACAGGGAATATCTTATTGGGCCATCACTTGGCAAAAACATATGAGAATACTAGAGAGATGGCTAAGAATGGTAGTAAAGCCCATACTGTGGGAAGAACAGCACGGATATAGAAAGAACAGGAGCACGACGGATCTCTTGTTCGTCTTGAAAATTACTTTAGGAAAGGTATTGGAATATAATAAACGAATATATATAGCTTTATAGATTGGAGTCCTGAAGAGTTTGTTTAAGAATAGCAAATGTAATGTAAGAGCAGAAAATGAGAATATGGAATGGTCTGAGATGAGAACGGGAGTCAAACAGGTAAGCGTGTTGCCACAAATTTTGTTTATAGAATATCTGGATGCAGTGATAAAGAAGGTGAGAGAGAGGATATAAGAGATCTGAAAGGTCATGTTCTGGCATATGCAGATGACTAGAGGTGCTGGAGAGAAGAGGGAGATAGGCTGAGGGAGGTGGAGACGTGTTGTGCGAATATTCTTAGAGGGGCCGGAGAAAAGACGGAGATCATGGTGATTAATAGAGAAGAAGGATTGGGAGAGCTGAGAGTGGATGTGGAAGGGACTGAGATAAAGATGGAGGAGAAATGTAAATACTTGGGTGAAGTATTTGGAAGAGAAGGAGGATATGCACAGAAGATAAGTAGGATAGCTCAGTATGGGAGAGCTGCAAGAGCAGTGTAAACCATTCTAAATGATAGACAAAGGAGTATGGAGGTGAAAAAAGTGATATTCGATTGGTGTTAGCAACATTCTACTATATAAGGCAGAGACATGGAGTACGGTCACAAGAGAGTATATAGTAGAATATAGTCGGCAGTGATGTACGTTTTGAGAGCGATAGTAGGAAAACCTGGAGAAGACAGACAAAATAGAAACGATAGAATAAAGGAGGAGGTTGGAGTGAATTCTATAATAAATAAGATGGATAAAGCCAGATTGAGGTGGTAGGGACACCTGGAGAGGATGCACAAGGAGATAGTGGCCAAGAGGAGATGTGAGTGGAGACCGGAAGGAACAAGACCAAGAGGAAGACCTAGGAAGAGACGGGAGAGCTCGTTGAGACTCATTGAGAAGATATTGAATGCCGTCGATGCGGGAGCTGAGAGAAGAGAGTCCTGAGGATAGAGGAATATGGAGAAGAGCTGGCCCCGCTGACAGGGTCTTGATCCTTCCTGGGAGCGGTTGCAAGTTATAGGTGGTATATATATATATATATATATATATATATATATTATATATAATATATGTATATATATATAGAGAGTAGCAGTTATATATATATATATATATATATATATATATATATATATATATATATATATATATATATATATATATATCTCTCCTCATCTAAAAAGAAAGTTATGATTCATTTGCAATTAAGTTATTTGAACAACAAATAAAGGAGAAGGAATATATATATATATATATTTTTTTTCAACGATTTTTCAAATCTTTGTCTCTGAAATTTATTTCTTCAAAAAAAATAATTATAGAACCATTAATAAGTATGACAATTTTCAGGGCATAGATTTCTATATCTTTTTTTCTTCTTCTTTTTTTCTTCATTTTCTGTAGATGGTTTAGAAACCGTTCTTAAATTTGATTTAAAGCCTCTCTACACTTGGGACTAATCACCACGAAAGCTCATTTCCAGCATCTGATGTAACTTTACACTCGTTTAAGTATAATTGTTCTTCTTGTTTCCAACATGATTATTGTTTTAGAAAATTGACCGTCGGTTCAGAGATATTTTTTTTTTTTTTTTTGTTTTATGTTTTTTTTTTTTTTTTTTTTTGCATAAAAATTTTTTATAATCTGTATCGTTAATGCTTTAGTTTTGTCCATAGGTTTATAATATATATATATATATATATATATATATATATATATATATATATATATATATATATATATATATATATATATATATATATATATATATATATATATATATATATATATATATATATATATATATATATATTTTTATTTTTAAAGTTGTTACTATATACGTAGGTAGCTGAAATATTATTTGTTTTACACCATTGAGAAAGTTTATTAGACTATTGTTGTTTTTGCACTCACTGTTGTTATATCATATTGCGGAAATTTAAACTTTTTTGCAACTTGATATTTTTATTACATATAATTAATTAGGAATTAAAAACTTATATTAAAAATGGTACTGTGATTAGTACTAACATTAAAACTCATTGAACACATATTCCAATAGCTTTCGTTGTGATTAACAACCTTTTTCAATTGATGTGTTCTAAAGTGACTAAAGTAAGATTTCAGAATAATTTTATGCATTCAAAGGATTTTCGTTTTGAGCGGTGACATAGTCTCACACTTCCAGGAGTCGATACAAGTCTGGCAAACTCTTTGCAGTCATTTTTTTATTTTTATTCAAATTTATTTTGTTTTGTAAAATAGAAGATCCCAATGTAGAAGACATATGTTCATATATTTATATACATAACTGAAATACACTAATACATACGTTTGAAAGATATAGACAACAAAAATTCTCGTATATATACTAAAGAGGCTATGCGCAGGTGTACGTGCGCAGCCACATACATGACCACACACATGCAATAGGATACTAAAATTATACATGTGTAAGCTTATCAATAAAATCGATGTTTACATGTACATCAATTCGTAAACACCAGATTTCCCAAATCTGTTCCAATATATTTAAAAATTTCTATATAAACTCCGCTTCGTCATTGTCAGCACGCCTGAACAACAGATTTATTCCGACCCTGAAAAGTTAATAAAGAGAAAGGTTAGTTTTAAGTTTTTGCTGATATTTTTGAAGTGAGTTGTGAGTGAGTGTTTATATTAGGCTGTTTAGAAGAAAATCGATTTTAATTTCAATGGGGATAGTATTAAAGTTTATAGTAGATGATGGTGAGGAGATCTCAAGAGCTTATGGATACTGGGCTAGAGGCTTGATGTATGGGGTCATATTGTTTATGTGTATTTCATGATTAAGTGAAGCACGGTGGGAGAGAGGAATTAGTATTGTCATCCATTAAGTCTTGTTTGTGTTGTTTTGTCTCCTGTCAAATATTTGTTTCACCTATGCATATAGCCTGTCAGTAGTCAGCACGGTATTGTGTATATGCATTGGATGGGATTGGGTGCTGGTTTGGGAGGGTGAAGGTATTGTTTGAGTGAAATAGCATTAGAGGGAGTAAGGACTATGTGTTTAGGTAAGTGTTGTTTTATGTTGTGAAAGTTGGTGGTGGGTATAGGTAAATAATTTTTTATGGTGTTGTCATTGGTGGTGATATTGTGGTTGTAATATTTGTTTTGGCTTTGTGATAAGATTTGTTTATAATATGAGTGGGGTATTGTAGTTTTTGAAGGTGTTTCGTATGAAGTTTGTTTCATTGGTGAGCTTACTTCTCTCTACCTAAGAGCCTTTCGACTCTGCTCCCCACATATATAAATATATGAACATATATCTTCTCCATGAGGATCTTCTATTTTACAAAACCAAATAAATTTGAATAAAAATAAAAATAACTACAAAGGTTGCCAGACTATCGACTCCTGGAAGTGTAAGACTATGTCGCCGCTCAAAACGAAAATCTATTGAATGTATAAAATTATTTTGAAATCATATTTTAGTCACTTTAGAACACATCAATTGAAAAAGGTTGTTAATCACAACGAAAGCTATTGAAATATGTGTTCAATGAGTTTTAACGTTTACTAATCACAGTACCATTTTAATATAAGTTTTAATTCCCACCAACGATATATAAGTAATAAAAATGCCTGTTGCAAAAGATTGAATATCCGAAAAATGGATATAACAACAGTGAGTGCAAAACAACAATAGTCTAACAAACTTTCTCAAGTGTGTAAAACATAAATATATATATATATATATATATATATATATATATATATATATATATATATATATATATATATATATATATATATATATATATATATATATATATATATATATATATATATATATATATATATGTTTTGTGTGTGTGTGCTAAAAGCCAATGATAATGTCCGAAAAGAAAGGTGTATGGAAATATATAAGAAGGAAAAAAGCAGGATAAAAAGGAGGATAAAAAGAGGTAAATGAACAGTTTGGAAGGAGGATGAATGGGGACTTACAAAAGAATAGGAAGCTCTTCTGGAAGGAAGTAGGAAAGGTCAAAAAAGAGAGACCAAGGAGAGTCTTCAAAGAATAATGAATAGGAATGGTTGAAATGAATGTGAGGAGATTGTGGAGGAACACTGAAAACCTGCATAACATTGGCAGAGATGAAAAGGTGATAGTAAATGTGTGTGTTTGTGTAGGTGTGTGTGTGTGTGTGTGTGTGTGTGTGTGTGTGTGTGTGTGTGTGTGTGTGTGTGTGTGTGTGTGTGTGTGTTTGATGGTTTAAGAAGAAATTGGTATTTTGGGTTTGAGGTAATTAGTTGGGAGGAGGTAATAGGTAAAGTGAGAAAGTTGAAGAATAGTTAAATCAGCAGGTATAGATGGAATTACTGGTGAAATGATCAAGAATGGAGGCGAGATTGTGATTGACTGGATGTAGAAATTGTGCAACAAAGCATTTGAGGTGGGTATAATTCCGAAGATTGAGGAGTAGTAAATAAATATCTCCTTATATGGAAGGCAGATAGGAAATGTAGGAACTATGGGAGAGTTAGTTTATTGAATGTTGTAAGGAAGATACATGCTGGTATATTGGTTGAAAAAGATCGTCGAGTGACTGATGGACTAGAATTTTGAAGAACAAGGCATTTAGGTGGTAGGGATGTGTAGATCAAATCTTTTACATTGCAACAAATGATTGAGAAAAGATGAATAAATACATTTTGGTTTAATGGACTTGCAACAGGAGTATGACAGGATTATTAGGGAAGCTCTGTGGCAGATGTTAATGATATATGGTGTTGGTGGTAGGCTTTTGACTAGAGTCAAAAGTATATTTGTTGATAGTGAAGTGTATGTAGGAATGAATAGAAGTGGAAAGTGATATTTTAATATTAATAGAATGAGGTGCATGGTTGTGTTATGTCTCCTTGACTGTTTAACTTGTACATGGATGGGGTGATGAAAGAATTAGAGATAGGGGTTGCAGGGAAAGGTATTAAACTAATGGAGAATGGAAGAGAGTAGAGAGAGTTCTCTCTCTGTGAAATTTGAAGATTTCCGTACCCGATGGTACAACGAATACATGCTGAGTTTGAGAGAGATTGGTAGAGATCTGGCAGGGTGTATAAAAGGAGAGGTTTGAACGTAAGTGTAGATAACAGTAAAGTGATGGTAGTGACTAGTGAGTGAGCGAGGAGACTTCGCCGTGAGACATTTTGTTGGATGGTTAGCAATTGGAACCGCTATCTGAGTTTAAATATTTAGGCTATTTGTTGGATGAAAAGGGAGCGATGATGCATAGTATAAAGTAAGCAAGTTGAAAATTGTATGGAGGTAATGGTACAACTAAATCCTTGGTGAATACTATGGGAATAAGTCTTGAGTGCGCTAAGGTTTTGCATGAGGGTATGTTTTTACTGGTGTTATTGTATCATAGTGAAACTATGTGTAATTAGAGATATATCTAAGGTACAATCTGTTCAGGTGTGAGAAGAATCGAAAAAATAAGGGATAAACTTGTTATGGAGTTGTGTGGTATATTAAGATGTTTTTTTTCATATGGAAAGGATGGATGATAGTCGGTTAGTTATGCTGATGTATAGTGGAGAGGGTTGTGGGATTCTACCAACTGGAAGGCCTATGAAAAAGTGGATTGACTCAGTAAAGACGTGTTTGAAGGAAAAAAATGTGAATTTGGCAGAGGCGAGAAAAAAAGGTGCATAATGGGAGTGAATAGTAGGGTTTTGTAAGGGGAGTATGAATGTGTGCTTAGTCCAGGGGATGAACCCTACATTGACGAATCCCTAGGGTAGATTTTTGACTGCGATGAGCTAGGCTTGAAGATATGAGGGGATTGTAGGGGGAGGGGCTTTTCTTTCGACTTCGTCATGCTCTTCTACTTAACTATCCTATTTCCGTGCATGTTACGCACCCTACTCCAATCTGTAGGAGAAGTGAAGGGAGGATAGCGAAAAAAAGAAAGGTATATATATATATATATATATATATATATATATATATATATATATATATATATATATATATATATATATATATATATATATATATATATATATATATATATATATATATATACAGGGTGATTCAAAATTATGGTAAAAATTTTTGGTAACTGATAAGAAATACAAAAATAAAGTTAAAGTTCCTATAAAGGTATGACGTAATGTGTTTAGTTTTCCGTCTGGCTGTATGTATGTGTTTTTACTAAAGTCTTTTTGTATCTACGAAACCAAGTAGGTTACAAACCTTATATTTGCGATGAGTACTGTTGTGTGTAGTGCTAATGACGAGAAAAAGAAGTATCAAATTTATATAAATTTAAAAATGGCGACCGTTAAAAGTAATTTGGGGCGAAGAGCATTCCATGAAAAGCAGGGTGAGCTTGGATAAAATGTTAGAGGAACAAAAACACCTTATATTTTGTACGCAGAATCCAAATGGTATAACATTTAATAAATTAAGACTATTAATAAGGAGAATGTAAATTTTAGTAATTGGAAACATCTCATTTAAATAATAACAACTCTTCCACAAACAACTACTCCTTCCATTAAACATTTCAGCATATTGTTGACCAAACAACCAACTACTGTATACAGTAAATGCACTGTCTGTTTTTTGTTACGCATTACAATGTAACTCATTGACTGTATGTCTCTTACGTGTTTCTTTTGTTACTGAATATGGATCGTAATTACCCACTGTATTCATACTCTGAACTAGCTGACATGCCTCTAATGTATGGGATGGCACGCTCTGTGGATTCTGCGGAGACGTTTGTACCAAAAGAAATATCCCAACCGAATTTTCCAAGCGCATAAGGTTTTGCTACAATTCACTCAACGCCTGAGTGAAACACAGGGTATTTGCAGTCCTAGGCATGCACACTAATGCTGGCAGACCCCGATCTCACTAGGACTGTTGATTTAGAATTAGTTTCCTAATAGAAATTTAGGCATCCTGAAGAGCACACGCAGAATTGTCACTACAAGTTTAATTCAGACCAATCTGAGTATTTGGAGGTTACCACACGAGCAACAGTTACACCCGTACCACGTCCATCAGGTGCATACTCTATTGCCACGTGACTATGTTCCTCGTGTTGTTATTTGTCAATGGTTTTTGAACAAATGTATTGACCCAAACTTTTTAACGAAGGTTTTATTTACCGACAAGGCTCACTTTACAAGAACAGCTATCGTTAACGTTCATAACGAACACATTTGGGCAGACGAGAATCCTCATGCCATTAAACAGAATCGTTCACAAGTCACAACATCAGTTTTCAGTAAACATTTGGGCAGGAATTTTACATGATCATGTATTTATGTTCGAGCTTCCTCCCAGGCTTAATGGCATAATCTACTTAAACTTTTTGAAACATGAGCTCCGCACCTTGTTTGATGATGTACCTCTTCAGTTGCGCCAAAACATGTGGTTTATGCATGATGGGGCTCCTGCACACTTTAGTGCTGCAGTTCGTGAACACCTGAATGAGACCTTTCCCAATTAATGGATAGGTTGAGGTGGCCCAGTTCCGTGGCCAGCAAGGTCACAGACCTAAATCCTTTTGGTTATTACCTTTGGGAACATTTAAAAAGACCTTAGTATACTCTTCTCAATCGACACCGTTGAAGACCTACGATTAGGGATTATGAACGGAATTGAAACGATCAAACAGGCTCCTGGAATATTTGAACGGGTCCGACAATCGATGAAGACGCCTGGACGCATGCATTGGGAACAACAGAGGTCATTTTCAACATCATTTTTAGTCTTTTGATATCATTATTGGTGCTGAAACAGTATGTTTATTTTGTACAAAATTAAACCTATCATACAATAATAATATGTTTATTTACACCTCCTATTCAGAATGAGTTATTCGTTCCTCAAATACTTTTAACATCCCCAATTTTAAATTTAGAGTTTGTAACTTATTTGGTTTTGTAGATAAAAATTTAGTAAAAACACATACAGACAGCCAGACGGAAAACTAAGCACTGTTACGTCATACCTTTATAGGAATTTTTCCTTTCTTTTTGCATTTCTTATCAGTTGCCAAAAATTTTACCATAATTTTGAATCACCCTGTATATATATATTTATATATATATATATATTTTCTCTATATATATATATATATATATATATATATATATATATATATATATATATATATATATATATTATATTTATATATATATATATATATATATATATATATATATATATATATATATCAGTCGTGTCCGATCAGATTTTCGCTATGAGAAAACAGAAATAAAGATATGCTAATTAAAGATCAGACTGTAAATGGAAAATACAAGATAGTTTTATCTTTATATTGTAAATCCATTTTTCTATTGGGCTAAATATTCGTCAAACCTTTTGGTGTTTCACGTTTCCTTTTTACAGTTATATAATAAGAGAGTCCTTGTAAGAACTTCTGCAAGTTAAGTCTGACAGCCAAGCGAGGTGTCGTGAAATTTTGTTTTATATAATATTTTTTGGAATGAATTGTTTTGTTTATGCAGATGAATTTGGACCTTGAAATAGGATAATATTTTTCTGTTTCTCTTCAATTTTCAACCAAAGGTGGATGTTGTGCTTTTGTGAGCAACGATATTGTCTATTTTTGTGTTTATAATTTCGAATTGTTTATTTACCTTGTGGTACTGGGTGCCATTTTCAATCTACTTCTTTAAATTAATCTATTCTGTTTATCTATTTACGTTTTTGGGAACGTGGATGGTCTAGTGGTTAGAGCACCCGGTCACTGTTAACTCAGCTACGCGGAATCCAGTTTTGAATCCCGCTGATGGAGAGTAAAATCTCCTTTGACTCATTATTTCATTTTTCACTTTACTGACTATCCCAAGCTCTTCGATTACCCAAATTCTAAAAGAGAGATCACGTTCTCTCATCTCTTTTCTCTATAATTATCATTATGATTGATTTCAATATTTACCATAGCCAGCGACTTTATCTCTAGTTTTCAGGATAACAATTTCTAGCAACCATAAATTTCTAGCAACCATATATTATAGCAACCATAAAGTGTAGCTCCTTAACCGTATTCCTGATTATCTTGGAGATAAACTCAAAATTCTCGACATTTTCATTATTTCCATTCTTTATCATAATAGTTTAAAAGCATTTTCTCATAATAATAATATATATATATATATATATATATATATATATATATATATATATATATATATATATATATATATATATATATATATATATAATATATGTATGTAGAAACCTTTGCATATTTAGATATAATCTATATATATATATATATATAATAATAATATAATATTAACTATATTTATACTATATATATATATATATATATATATATATATATATATATATATATATATATATATATATATATATATATATATATATATATATATATATATATATATATATATATATATATATGTATGAAAACCTTTGCATATTTGATGATAATTGTCTTTTATTACTTTTTAATATAAAATTAGTGAAAAATAATAAAAATTTGTCATCAAATTTAAAATCTTAAAAATAAGTTTTGCAGCAGTGATTTATGTACACACTATAATAAATCATTACTTATTTAATCTATAATTTTTGATTGATAGAAGCTCGTATTTCAGTAAGCTATGAATAATATATATATATATATATATATATATATATATATATATATATATATATATATATATATATATATATATATATATATATATATATATATATATATATATATATATATATATATATATATATATATATACTATAAATCTTATATATATATAAATTATATAAACATATATAGCTATATATATATATATATATATATATATATATATATATATATATATATATATATTATATATACTATATAAATATATATATATATATATATATATATATAATATATATATATATATATATATATATTTATATATATATAATAAAAATAATATATTTATATATATATATATATATATATATATATATATATATATATATATATATATATATATATATATATATATATATATATATATATATATATATTAATAGTAGCTTAATGACAGCTTATTATTTAATATATCTAATATCTCTTGTATATATATATATATATATATATATATATATATATATATATATACATGTATATATATATATATATATATATCTTACTATATATATCTCATTCTTACCATTACATATATATATATATATATATATATATATATATATATATATATATATACCATATATATATATATATATATATATAACAACTATATATATATATATATATAAAGATTAATGACAATCACAGATATACATTCTTTAATATATCTAATATCTAGCTTATATATATATATATATATATATATATATATATATATATATATATATATATATATATATATATATATATTATATATATATATAAATATATATATATATATATATACAACGATAGTTTGAGATAATATTTCCGTCATAATGGACATCAAATTTACATTTACATTTTAATACTATACTAAACAAAAAAAAAAACTATCCAAGTGACACAACCTGGTAGTACTGTATGACACCTGGATGCTACTGCAAAGCAATTAGCTTAAATAATAGAGATAATTCATATAATTAATTATATATAATTATTATACGAATCATTGTTTTGAAATTCTAGAATAAGAATTGAAAAATATAGTTTACTCAGAGGAAAAATGATAACGCTTTGTATTGAAATGTATCAAATGTATCAAATGTATCAAATACTTATAATTATAAAAAGGAATTCATCGAAACTTAGAATTTCTGTTCATATAAAGTTTAAAATATATTTATTTCTTTTTTTCTTTTTTCTTTCTTTTTTTTTTTTGAAGAGAAATTTGTTTGAAGTTGGAATCGAACTCGGAGTTTGACTCTGTCAGAGTGCCTTAAGGAATGACTTTAAAACGTTTGGATCCCGAGTAATAAATTTAGCAGTATGGATAGACATTAAGAAAAATGTCATTTGGTTATTATCAAGAGAAACGAGTAACGTAACTTTTATCTTTGCCAAGTTTTGACATACGACGTATTGCATTTTTTAACGAAAAGTTTATAGAATTTATTTCTGATATTCCTCGCATTCATTTTATTAGGCAGGTAAGGTTAAATTATTTTTTTTTTTTTATTATTATTAATTGAAGAACTATTTCTTTAATTAAAGCAGATAATAGGAATCAGAATAGGAGAAGATTTATTCAGTCAAAAAGAAAATATTTCAAAATTATACAGTTTTAAAATGATAAAAAAATTATTATCATAATAATAACTAATAAACAATTATTATTATTATTATTATTATTATTATTATTATTATTATTATTATTATTATTATTATTATTATTATTATTATTATTATTATTATTATTATTATTATTATTATTATTATTATTATTATTTTTATTATTATTATTATTATTATTATTATTATTATTGTAATTACTATTATTATTATTATTATTATTATTATTATTATTATTATTATTATTGTGTGTGTGTGTGTGTGTGTGTGTGTGTGTATTATTATTATTATTATTATTATTATTATTATTGTTATTATTATTGTGTGTGTGTGTGTGTGTGTGTGTGTGTGTGTGTGTGTGTGTGTGTGTGTGTGGTATTTTACTATTATTATTATTATTATTATTATTATTATTATTATTATTATTATGTGTGTATTATTATTATTATTATTATTATTATTATTATTATTATTATTATTATTATTATTATTATAATTATTATTATTATTATTATTATTATTATTATTATTATTTATTATTTTTATTATTATTATTATTATTATTATTATTATTATTATTATTATTATTGTAATTATTTTACTATTATTATTATTATTATTATTATTATTATTATTATTATTATTATTATTATTATTATTATTATTATTATTATTATTATTATTATTATTATTATTATTATTATTATTATTATTATTATTATTATTGTTGTGTGTGTGTGTATTATTATTATTATTATTATTATTATTATTATTATTATTATTATTGTTATTATTATTATTATTATTATTATTATTATTATTATTATTATTATTGTGTGTGTCGTGTGTGTGTGTGTATTATTATTGTATTATTGATAATATTATTTTGTGTGTGTGTATTATTATTATTATTATTGTGTGTGTGTGTGTGTGTGTGTGTGTGTGTGTGTGTGTATTATTATTATTATTATTATTATTATTATTATTATTATTATTATTATTATTATTACCTTCACCATTATTAGCATAGCTTTTATTCATATCAGTTTTATTATTATTACGATTTAATAATTATAAATATATAATATTATATATATGTGTGTGTGTGTGTGTGTGTTATTATTATTATTATTATTATTATTATTATTATTAATATTATTCAATGTGTGTGTGTGTGTGTGTGTGTTATTATTATTATAGTTTTACTTTTAGCTTCCAGTTCACGAAATATTTTCTTCTAATTTCCATTTAAATTTCTTAATACTATTCTAGAAATTAATTTACAAAAAGAAAGTATGAGGCATATTTATATCTATTAGTTCCTGACCGGTTTCGTCTGTAAACCTCGGACATCTTCAAAGCAGCTCTAACAAATGAATGAATTATTCTAAATAACAAGAATATAAATTATTAAATTTTAAGTAGCATTTATATTATATTTAATCTAAGGGACAGTACATTAAACTTTATGTTAATGTCTGGTTTGTGATGTCTTATGTAATAAACTTCAGCTATTTTTAGTTTTGCGCTTCGCATGAGGAGTGTAAAATTTTAAATGACTTTGATATATCAGGTACAGTTGTCTTGCTATGTTCAGTGAATAAATGTTCATATATTTTACTGGGTTTAAAGCGGTGCTGGTATGTCCTATTTGTTAATCTATTAGTCGTGTAACCAATATACGTCGACGTACAATCAGACTCGGGACATGCAATTAGTACGACATAGTGACAGGTCGTGAAAGGGCTATCCCTTAATGGAGAAGTAGGAAGAAAGTTTTCTTGTATTGTGGTATAGTTTAACTGTGATTTTTAAGTTGCTTGTAGATTTAATGTGGGTATTAATAATGCCGAGTAGGCATTTTTCCTCTTTATCGAAGTCTTTTGCATTTGAAGTTTTAAAATGAGAATTAATGCTTTCACAGATATTGTTCGTATTGTCCTGTTTTTATAGAGTTTGTTGATGGTTTTGCTCTTTTAAATTTAACGGGTGGTTACAGTTGATCAGGTTCTGTTTTATTATATTAACTTCAACATCAAACAACTCCCAATCAGAGCACAATTTATAAGCTTAATATATGACAGGGTTTTAACAATTGAATTCCTGTATACTTCTGGGAAGTAGGAGCTGTAAGACATTGATTATTATCAGTTGGTTTGACATGTATGCCTGTAGAAAAGGTTCCATCATCATTAATTTTGATTTTAATATCCAAAAAGTTAATAATATTATTTAAAGACGCTTCAGATGTGTATTTGAGGCAAGAAAGGCTTTTCAAGCGGTTGATTAACTGAAGAATTTCAGTACGGTTCCTAAATATAGTAAGGGTGTCATCAGCGTATCTTACATAGAAGACTGGGTTGAATGTATTATTTTCCTTCAAAATTCTATTTTCTAGTTCCGACATGTAAAAGTCATGGCAACACCATCTTTTTGCAGGTAGAAACTACATTGAAACTTGAAAGGGGTTTCTGTGTAGCATATTGATTGTAGGTTCCTCATGTGATTTTCGGATATGTTGTGAGGAGGGAGATTATTAGAATGGTAAGCATGTTTAATCATAATATCTATGGTTTCTACAGTGGAAACATTGGTAAATAATCATGATTCAACATCCAGAGAGGTAAGCGTTTCTGAATTGCCAAGTTTTAAGTGAGATAGTTTACATAGGGTTTTATCATTAAATCTGATAATAAATGTGTTATCTAAGTAAGGAAGTATTATGGTATTGAGGTATTGAGCAATGTCATGAGTGATAGTACCACACATAGATATTACGGGACGCAGGGGTGGGTCTTTTTCATCTTGTGTATTTTGGGTAATCCGTAGATGTATCCTTCATTGTAATAACCATTCTTTTAATTTTGTTAGAGATATTTTTGTTCTTAATTTCATGTGCTATTTTATTTATTTTATTTTTAGTGATATTATTAATGTTTGGTGGAGCCAAGGTAAATTTATAAAACTATCTCTGTGAAAAATGAAGACCATCTTGAATCAAAACTGAAAACTTTTTTCTTTTCGCTTCTTAAAGAAAAAATTATAAAAATCTTTCTAATGAAGACCATGATACTATATCAACCCTCAAAAAGAATCCAAGCATAGTTATCAAAAGACCAAAAAAAGGCGGAGGAGTAATAATTATGAATAAAACCAGTTATGATCTAAAACTTAAAAACATCTTGAATGACGCAAACAAATTTACCTTAGCTCCACCAAACATTAATAATATCACTAAAAATAAAATAAATAAAATAGCACATGAAATTAAGAACAAAAATATCTCTAACAAAATTAAAAGAAGTGTCTAGAATAGTATTAAGAAAATTAAATTTAAATAGAAATTAGAAGAAAATATTTTGTGAACTGGAAGCTAAAAGTAAAACATATTAAAATAAAAGCTGATATAGAATTTCCATATTATTATTATTATTATTATTATTATTATTATTATTATTATTATTATTATTATTATTATTATTATTATTATTATTATTATTATTATTATTATTATTATTATTATTATTATTATTATTATTATTATTATTATTATTATTATTATTAGCCATTAATTCACAATTAGGGTAAGTTAACAATTTTAGTCATTCTTTTTTATCTACGTAATTTTTAAGTCATATTTTTATACTTTGCATTTTTTAGCTTCATCATTTTATCATCAATTTTTAATAAAACTTAGT
>JABUQX010143943.1:0-7500 GCA_015478945.1 Trachelipus rathkii
CGTTCTGCGCTCAATGTTAGTTACTTTACTGTTGTTAAGTATGGAAGTTTGTTAATGTTAACTGTTTATTCCTGTTTAAGATGTGTTAGGTTTATGAATGTATGTTATATTCATAGTTCAGGTGATGCTATGTTTGCTTTATTGATGTGAAAACTTTGTTACGTTAGCATATATTCATCGATCAGTATAATAATCAGACAAGGTTATGATAAAATTTTGTTAAATATTACTATGTTAATGTAAAAATATCCAGGATTGGGGAGGGGGGAGGGGTGGGTGGTTTGATTTACTGATTTACAGGTTTAGGGTATGTAAAAACACAAATTTCTTAAGTTATAAATATGAAAAGCGTAAAATTTTAGTAAAAAACAAACTGTTTAAACCATATAAAACAAAAAATAAATGAAAGTTTTGTGTTATGTTATACAAAATATGACATGAATCAATAGATCATAGATGGGGAGGGTCGTGAGGCTGGGGAGGTTGAGGAGGGTGAGGAGGCTCTGGAGGCTCTGGAGGCTCAAGAGGCTCAAGAGGCTCAAGAGGCTCAAGAGGCTCAGGAGGCTCTAGAGGCTCAGGAGGCTCTAGAGGCTGTTTGATTTATATAAAAAACGTAAATTTTTTAAGTTATAAACTTAAAAAGAATAAAATATGTTTAATTTTTTTTTTTTTAATTTTTTTAAATTTTTAAAATTTTTAAATTTTTTTTTTTTTTTTAAATTTAAAATTTTTCTTTTCTGTATCGTGGATGCATCAGCAGAAACGGGTGTCGTCGTTCTATGTCAATATTTCAGGTTTGGGGGGCCGGAGACCCTCCTTTGGGGTGTGTACGGATATTTAACCCATATATGATGTGAGTACCTTATATGAAGGGTATATACCGAGTTTCAGCTTTCTACGTCAATATTTAATGTTTGAGGGGCTAGCATCCCCCATGGGGATGCAGGGTCATGTAACCTCGTTAACAATGAGGTTACGTCACCATCTAACACCACTCCAAATTTTAACCCTATATGATAACTCTAACCCATGTAGATATATATCGGAGCCATAGGCTGAGCCGGAGCCGGAGCCTAAAAATCATTTCACCTATATATATATATATATATATATATATATATATATATATATATATATGTATATCTTATATATATATATATATATATATATATATATATATATATATATATATATATATATATATATATATATATATATATATATATATATACTATATATATATATATATATATATATATATATATATATATACAGGGAAGTCGAGTCGGAGTCGGAACGGGGCGGAACGAGGTCGTCTTTGTCGGCGGAATCGAAACCAAAGGTGGAGGCAGAGCGGTGCAGTGCGGTGTGGTGCGGTGCGGAGCGGTGCGGTACCATGCGGAGATGGGACCGCAGCAGAAGGACCTAGGGGCTGAACCGGCGCTGAAGGACACGCAGAAGGGTTTTTAAAAAACAATTCAGAAGTGATCCCCCTTCGGGGATCACTTCTTCATTTAACAACTCAAAATTGATTCCCTGCGAAGTCAATTTTAATCATCATGTAATAACACAAACATACGTTCGCGCGGTCGGCCAGGTGTCCACCTGGCTCCAACTCCCTTTTAGGCCTAATCTTTGCTCGATCAGAAGCCGCTACAAGGGCGTAAGCGCAATATCAGCGTCGACCCTCGGGGGCGACCCCCTCTATATACATGAGACTTGAAATTTCAGCGTTATAAAGAGACTACACAAATGGTCCATACTTTCAAATCTTTTTTTTAATTGGACAATAATTGTGTACAATGTTCGGTAAAATACAGCAGTTTGATAATACCTCAACGGATCTAATAAACGCTCATCCTGGACTAGCTCATCAAAATGACGTTTAGTTCTGCGAGCTCTATGATCTGGAAAAATGGAATCAAGACACCATTGTTGGGCAACAGCAGAAACAGTTGCCATAGTATCTTCAAAATTATTTCTTAAATGTAAAAAAGGCTATTAATTGAAAGGGTTATCAAGTACAGTAGTTTCTTTTGATAGATCAGCGTTACTGTTCTGGAGAAATTTTGAAACCAAATTAAGAGATTCTAGTATTAATGTATGAAAAACGACCTGGAAAACAAATTCAAAATTTTCCATGTTTTTTTTCAATCCATTTGTCTTTGCTCTTTCATCGAGTTTTGTAGATTGCAGAACCAATTTGAATAAAACTGAAACCACGGGCACGGGCCCCACATGTGCCGCGCCCTCCCGCATTGCACGCCTTGCGCTCCCGTAAGTTTATATATATATATATATATATATATATATATATATATATATATATATATATATATATATATATATATATATATATATATATATATATATATATATATATATATATATATATATATATATATATTCATTTAAATAGAATGAGTCACAGAAGATTTTACTCTTCATCAGCGGGATTCGAACACTGGAACTCCGCGTTGCTGAGTTAACAGTAACCGGCGCTTTATCCACTAAGCCATCCACGTCCCCAAAAAAGAACGCTTCAAGCGTAGTTTTTAAAGCACCCGGTCTTCTCATCCCATAATTGCTGAGTACTCAAAGGCCTGGCCCCATTTTAATATATAAATATATATATATATATATATATATATATATATATATATTACGTATTATGTATAATATATTATATATATATATATATATCTATATATATATATATATATATATATCCTCTACCGCTATATATATATATATATAGCGTAGTGTTATTAAAAGAAAAAATTATTTTATTATTACTATATTATTATTTTATTTTATTATTATTTTATTATTACAAAATTCGGTTGCGATTTTTTTTTTTTTTATATACGTAAACGTAAGTGACTGGTTTCAATCGAATTGTTGATTTCATTGAAGCAAGAAACATCTTTGATGCAAAACGTTTGAATGTGATTTTATAGGTAACTTGTTGCCCTGATTCCGAATATAACCTCCGTTTTCCTAGATTGGCTCTAGTTTTTGGAGATACAGTGTGGTCACAAAAATACATTAATAACAACAATTTATGTTAGGTTGTAACGTAATTCACAAAAAAACACGAAAGATATATATCAAATTGTTAATGAGTAAGTACATAAAATGCTAATAGGTCAAAACATTCAATTCAGTACAATGAAATCACAATTGATGCATTACAAATAGCTTTCTAAAGAATGTCTTGTGTGTGCAGAATGTGGACAATCACGTTGAAGGCTCCAACAATAATCTGCCATCATGTGTGTATCCCATCTTCCTTGGTATCTTTCTTCCATCACCTTGATATCTTGATGGAACCTCTCCCCTTGTTCCTCACTATAACATATTAGATCTAAGTGACTATGTAGAAAGTGAACTTTTATGCTCATATTAGCATTCAAATTTTTGAAGTCTGAAAGCATTTTCTGTACGAGTTCTACATAGTTGGCAGATTTATGGTTGCCCAAAAAGTTCTGAACAACCAAGACAAAACTTTTCCAGGCAGATGCTTCAATATCAGTCATGGAATTTATGAAATTGTTATCCTTGATGATTTGGCGAATTTGAGGGCCGATTACAGCTTTGAGTTTCTCCATACTCAACCCTGGAAAAAATCTGCAAATATATTTGAAACATTCACCATCTTTGTCTAGAGCCCTAACAAATTGCTTCATCAGTCCTAGTTTGATGTGGAGTGGTGGGAAAATAATTTTTCCCCTGTCAACCAGTGGTTCGTTAATGATATTTGATGCACCTACAGTCATATTTTCCCTAGCAGGCCATACAACTTTTTCCCAGTGGTCTTCTTTAGCCCTACTATCCCACAAACATATGAAACAAGGGTATTTAGTATATCCGCTTTGCCAAAGTAAGATGTTGACCATCTTCAAATCAACGCATGTAGACCACTGGTGTTCATTATATCTAAGCTTCTGCAAGATCATTCTTATATTTTTTATATTCCTCTTTCAGTTTTGTTGAGTGACCTATTGGAATCGATGTATAACTATTGCCATTGTTCAATAAAACACACTTCAAGCTTCTCGTTGAACTATCCATAAACAATCGCTAATCTTCTGGTCAGTATTTAGGTAACCCCATTTGGAGTAGGAGTCCAGGGATGTTCCTACAGTATACTAGGTCTTCTTCAATGAAATATGGAAGAAGTACTACCTCTCTTGTCCGAAAAAAAGTTATTTTACATTTGGCCTTGAGACAGTTCTTTTCACTTAGTCTAGATGCTAAAAGCTCAGAATCTTGCTTGGAGAGACTTAACTCTCGTACTAAATCATTGATCTCTTCCTGGGAGAACTGTTGCTGTGTAGAAGTACTTTCTTCATATTCACTACCACTATCTGCACGTGTGCACACCAAATCCTGGATATCTTCTTCATCAGACAATGCTAGGTCTGGGAGTGTAGTGAACACTGGGATGGGGACATCGTCGGAGTGTGGTACAGGTCGCCTTGCTGATTTCAAATCCGGATACTCAAATTTACGTTTCTTGTAACGATTGATACCTTTCACATTAACCAAACAAAAATAACAGTCACTGTGGTGATTCTTTGGCTCCCGCCATACCATAGGCACAACAAATTTTAAACCTTTTCTTCGTCCATTTTTCCACTGACGTAGATTTTCGACAGACCATATGGGGAGCCCAAGACTTATCTTGGTCTCCGAGTTTCATTCCAAAGTATGCCAGATATGCTTGCTTCACAAAGTTAGTAATATTTCTTCTTTGGTTCTCCTGGCAATATTCACCACAGATGTAGCAGAATACATTGGGGTTATTCAAACAGGCTCTTCGTGAAGTACTCATAGTGTTCTGAAAATAGAAAAAATAAAGTATATATAAAGGTAAGCCCCTTAAAAAGAAATAAAACGATATTACTGTAAATTATGCATTAAAAAAGATATTTGTATAAGAGTAAATCTGGAACACCCTGTATCTCAAGAACTAGAGCCAATCTTGGAAAACTAATGTCATTTCTGAAATCAGCACACCCGATATACTATAAATTCGATAAAATATCCTTGGCAGCAAAAAAAAAAAATTTTTTTGTTGGTCAGTGTAATCGTTCAAAATTTTCGATTATCGGAAAAATATTAATGCAATCGATATATAAAAAATCGGAACAAAGCATCGATAGCGATATCCCTAAAAAAACGAGAAAATTAGCCGTTTAAAATTTTCGGAACGTTATTTTTTATATTTTTCTTTAAAATATATGCGTAAAATACACGAAAATCCGTAAAAAAAATTCTAATAATTTTTTAAAACCATTTTTGTAAATGAAATGTTTATAATTTTAATATTAATAATTTTAATATACTAGTACCATTTTTCTACGTCATGTAAACGTCACAGTCAGGCGCCCGTTGTTAAATTCTCGATTTCGGGAATTACTAAACGGGCGGGCGCGGAGGAATATTTTGTTTACAAACAAATCTTTATACAAAGCACGTGTCGGAAATGATTTGCCAAAAGATTTTTAATATTTTAGTTAACTTTTATGCTAAGGGTACTAATATATCGTATCATTTCATAAATTATATACATATAAGTACAAGAGTATATTATTTTAATAGCTAGTGATATTTTAATAGCAGATTTCAGTACGTACATTTATTAGGCCACACCCACTTATTATTTTGTAAGGAGTATGGCCGATAATGACAGGCCTAAATTGAATGGATCCCGTTTAATTTTTTTAATATATATATATATATATATATATATATATATATATAATATATATATATATATATATATATATATATATATATATATATATATATATATTTTTTTTTTTTTTTTTTATATATATATATATATATATATATATATATATATATATATATATATATATATATATATATATATATATATATATCAGGGGTATATATATATAGGGTGGGGGGGGTGGGTAGCTCTACCAATATTTTTAGGTTTTAAATAATTGAAATTAAATTGTAAAAGTATACTAAATTATTAAAATTTTATTTAAAAGTTAAAAAAAGAAGCTATTTTGCATCATAAATTAAAAGAAAAACAACCACAATAATAATAGCTATAATAATAATTGAATTCATTTAAAAATTCTCGCTCCTACTCTGAGCTTAGGAAATTATTTACCCCAGGCGGACGAATGACGTCATTTCCTACGTCAACTTATAATGGAGCGGGCTAGTCTGTCCTACCTATAATAATCGATAAAATAATCGATAATATATATGAAATCTTTCGTTCTCGATCTTCCCGTAAATATGTACGAAATATGTGGCTTGTGGCAGTTTCTTTGAAATTTTTGTATCGAATGTTTGATTGTTCTGATATTGAATATTAATTTTATATAACTTTATTTAAGTGGTATTTAGCATTATATACATAAAATTAAGTGAAATAATGCATAATGGAGTAAGTGTAGATTTTATATTAAAGAAAAAACGCTTTAAAACTTATCTATAAAACGAGAGCTCTATTTTAAAAAAATGATAGGCCTAAGAAATTACTCAATTGGAATGTGATTTAAAATTAAGTATTTGGTAAATATAATGAAAACAAGCTTTTCATACAAATAAATAGGTACGTATTATAATTATTAAAATATGTTTTCGATGTTTTCGTTAGCTATATATATATATATATATATATATATATATATATATATATATATATATATATATATATATATATATATATATATATATATAAGGTGATAACTATATATCTATATATATATATATATATATATATATATATATATATATATATATATAAACTCTGCCTACCCAAGTGTATTCTTCCAGGTACGCCACTGATATATATATATATATATATATATATATATATATATATATATATTTATATATTATCTCTCTATATATATATATTTTTATATATATATTTGTTATATATATATATATATATATATATATATATATATATATATATATATATATATATATATATATATATATATATATATATATATATATATATAATATATATATATATATATATACTTCTATATATATATATATATATATATATATATATATATATATATATATATATATATATATATAGGTAAAGTTTACGTTACTTTTCTTACCTATCGTATGATTGTTGATTTTACTGTATATCGATTATATATCGATAAAGATTATAAAAACAATTTTTATTTTAATGTGAATAGAAGTTAAATTTAAAAGAAAATAAAAAACACCAAAAAATGAGCGAAAAGTAGCTTCACTTGTTTTACAAAAAAAAAAATTAAACTATAAATTTATATTTTTACTCGTAAATTATTAGTATTTAGCAGAAATGAATGTAAGTGACATATACGAAATTTGTTCAAGTGACTGGTCACTTTTAAGTTTTTTGCAATATTTCCAATTAATTGTGACGAATAAGAAATGTAACGCATGCAATATTGAATGTGACATTAAGAAAAAAGGCGAAAAGTTTTTTTTATAAAA
>JABUQX010143944.1:0-2500 GCA_015478945.1 Trachelipus rathkii
TAAAGGATTCTATGCCTTAGCGGATTAAATTGATAATAGCTCCCAAATAGAGCTTGATGAGATGACCCACTCTCTTTTAATGCCTCCTGCGCTTCCGAGAGAGGGTAATGAAAAAACCGTCCAACGTAAACGCCACAAACGCTCTAAGCGTTCTGGATCTGTTAGAGGCATGAAAGAGGACCCAGAGGTTTCCATTCTTAAATCAAATTGTTCAATCTCCCAAAATCACTCGCATGATGACTTACTTGCAAAATCTCCAGTGTCAGGCTTTGTTAACCAAGCGAATCCTTTATCGGAACCTAATATTGCAACCTCAACACCTTTTCAAAAAGATAATACCTTTCTGGTGACACTTTCCTTCCCCATTTCCATGGAAACAACCCCATATCCCCCGCACATTTCTGAATCTGCCTGCTTGGTAGTTACTGATATCGCTCCCATTCCTAAACATGAGTATTTTGGCTGCTCTTCCAACTACCAACCAAATCCACACAATAAGATGGACTTGGTTGAACTCAATTTATCTCGCACCAAATACCAGTGAAAACTCCTTCCCAAAAGCGATCGTACAAACCAAATCTCTGTTGTATGACTATTCTTTACCGTCAGGATTTGTTGCTTCTTCTCGTCGAGACCCACGTCTCAGCCTTTCCTCTCCATCTGAATCCATCTCCAACACTACCCCTAGTCACATAGAGACAGTTTTCTCAAAAAGACCATCATCATAATATTTATAACAACATAACATGGCCACTTTCCTTCAATGGAATTGTCGTGGCTACTACTCTAATTTCGAAAAACTTGTTCAATAATAAACATATGTACATCAAAGTGCATATGTTTGCAGGAACTTCGACTATGTCATCGCGACATAGAACCACCATAGAACCTCTATAGAAAGAGGTGACAATGATAGGGAAGGTGCAAGAATACTCATTCATAAATCTGTCCCCTATTCTCCAGTTCCTCTTCAAACTAGACTTCATGGAATGGCAACACGAATTCATATGTCCACCGACCTTACTGTCTGCTCGATCTACTTGGCTCCGAGTTGTGAGTTTACTAAGGTCGACTTAGCTGATCTTTTTAAGCAGCTCCCTACTCCGGTTGTTATACTAGGAGACTTCAACCTCCGCCACCACTTATGGGGCGACTCTGTCACCTTGTCTAAGTCCAAGATCCTTGTAGATCTTCTAATCCCATTTTTCCGTGGATGCCTTAACATAGGACTTCGTGCATATGAACGTTTAGATACACGCACTTCTTCCTGTATTGATAATTCCTTTTGCTCCCATTCCCTTATGAATCGCTTCATCTGGTCCCGCTTTGATTATTTATACGGCAATGATCATTTCCCAATAGCTTTAAATGAGCTTGTACCGAACCCAATGTTAAAATCTAACTCCAGCTGACGTTATGACCGAGCGGAGTGGGCTTCTTTTTATCAGGCCACAGCTATCCCACTTTCTCCCTTCAATAAGCGGTTTCCGACTGTTGATGATGCATTTCACTTCTTCCAGCAAGTTGTCATTACAGCAGCGAAGGCTGGCATTCCGCAATCTTTCGCAGGCAGGCGGTCGGCAATCCTTTGGTGGTCCCAAGAATGCGCACAAGCTAACCGAGAGAAGAAGAAACTCTACAGGCAATACAAAAGGACCCGTACCACCCCAAACATGATTATTTTTAAAGCAGCTGCGGCGAGATCTCGGCGAATTAATCGCCAAGCACGTAAGCAATATCTTCGAACTTATATTTCGATTATCAACTCCAAACACCCCTTCCTTTAGTGTGGAAAGCTGCACGAGAAATATCTCGTTGCTCCAACAACTCCTCACCCACAGTCCTCCGTTATGGGCCTGATATAACTGACACAATCTCCGCTCCTGCTGCTGTCGCAGATGCATTAGATTATATAGTTTTACTAGCCACTCGAGCTATTTCCACTATCTGAAGCTTTTCAAAAATTGAGAATTAGCACTGCACTGCCAGACCTTTCAACAGCGAATGGGAAGATCATACCTATAACAGTCTTTTTACACTTGGTGAGTAGCAAGCTGCACTGGCGAATAGTAAAGACGGTGCCCTTGGCCCAGACATGATTTCGTACATTATGCTCCATCACAACCACCCTTTGGCATCAGCGTTTTTGCTAGATCTGTATAACAGACTCTGGATCGAATCTTCTTTTCCATCTATTTGGACAAAAGCTTTTGTAATTCCTATCTCCAAATCTGGGAAAGATCCGAAGTTGGCGGATTGGCGGACAACCAAAGACCAATTTTGCTGACCTGTCATTCTGTCATCCTGTAAATTAATGGAGAAAATGGTTCAGGCCGCCTTCTCCCTGTTCTGGAGAGTTGCCAGGCTTTTTCAAATTTCCAGTTTGGTTTCCGCAAACATCGTTCAACCGCGGATCCCTTCTTAAATCTGAACCATGACATCCGGGAAGCCTTCTCAACTAGTGGGATGGTTCTTGGTTTCTTTTTTTGACCTTGAAAAA
>JABUQX010143944.1:15000-17248 GCA_015478945.1 Trachelipus rathkii
CCTTTCAAACCACAATTTTCTCCAAAAAGTTTAGTTTCAAAATACGAAAAGTTTTTTTAATAGAAAGCTAATAAGGTTTCTCTTGCCTTTTCCTATAATAATAATAATAATAATAATAATAATAATAATAATAATAATAATAATAATAATAATCATAATAATAATCATAATAATAATAATAATAATAATAATACACACACACACACACACACAATAATAACAATAATAATAATAATAAAAACACGATATAATAATATATATGATGTATGCATGATAATAATAATATTAATCAAATAATAATACACACACATTAATACATACACATTAATAATAATAATGTACACACAATAATATTGTAATAATAATATTAACGAGTCAAACAATTTCCTTTAATTTGCGAAAGTTCCAAAAGGTAACCAAGACATTCTATAACTCCCTATAATTTGTTTATATATATAATTAAATATATATATATATATATATATATATTTTGCATGTAAATATAAATATATATACATATATATATATATATATATATATATATTATATATATATATATATATATATATATATATATATATACATATATATACCTATATATATTTGCTCGTTCTAAATGATTAATAATAATAATAATACACACACAATAATAATAATACACACACACACACACACACACAATAATAATAATAACATTACGACTTCAAGGAAATTAAAATTATATTAAAATCATGATGATAATTCTTTCGACACGTATATATGAACATTAATAATAATAATAATACACACACACACACAAATTATTATTAATATCATTATTATTATTATTATTATTATTATTATTATTATTATTATTAACATATTATTATTATTATTATTATTATTTATTATCATTATTATTATTATTATTATTATTATTATTATTATTATTATTATTATTGTTATTATTATTATTATTATTATTAATAATTATTATTATTATTATTATTATTTCATTATTATTTATTATTATTATTATTATTATTATTATTATTATTATTATTATTATTATTATTATTATTATTATTATTATTATTATTATTATTATTATTATTATTATTTTATAATATAGGATTAGAGAAAGATATATAATATATATATATATATATATACATATATATATATATATATATATATATTATATATATATAGGTAAATATATATATATATATATATATATATATATATATGTAGCGTTTTTATATATATATATTATTATTATTATTATTATTATTATTATTATTTTTATTATTATTATTATTATTATTATTATTATTATTATTATTATTAGAATCGCTATCCTTAGAACATGCTGCAATAACCAACAGGCTTATTGAATAGAATATTATTAAATATTGTTTCATTTTTATTTATTATGTTAGGTTATTATTATTATTATTAAGTATTAATACAAAAAATGAATCAAATTAGTGAATATAAAAATCGATATATTATCAAATGGATTGTTTGAAAACTTATCAATTAAATTATGATTTTTATCTAAATAATTATTAGCAAAAATGGTTTTTCGACCAATTAATGATGATTTTACTACCGATAATTAGTTTTCGATTATTTATTACTTATTTAAGATAATTAATCGATTATGTTTAGCTTTAAAATATAAGCTGTAAAATTACGCAAATTCCAATACTAATAATTGATAATTAATAATTAATTAATAATTATTTATCGATTACTTAATATCTATCGAATGTTTAATGCGTGTTAGTGATTCTTTAACGCATTTGGGTTTGTCAATAAATTATGTTTTTTTTTTATCAAATATTAAATATTATTTATCGATTAAGTAATAAATAGTATATAATATATATATATATATATATCTATATATAATATAAATAAAGTATATATATATATATATTAGTTATATATATATATATTATGGTTATATATATATATATATATATATATATATATATAGTGACATTTAAGTGCGGTTGACTCTAATACAGTTTTCTAAAGCCAAATTTTGTTAGGGTTGCTGCTTGGGGTTAAGAAGTTAGGTTAAGATAGGTTAGTCAGGATAGGTTAGGTTATAAAAATTTAATGTATTTACCCAAAAATTATTAAAATAACGATACATTAATTATTGAATTCGCTCCTGAGTCAACCACTTATAAATAAATATATATATATATAAGTATATATATATATATGGTGTATGACATATATATGATATATATGA
>JABUQX010143945.1:7500-15000 GCA_015478945.1 Trachelipus rathkii
TAATAAATACCTTCAACTGCACAAAAATCCAAAATCACTTCGTCAAACCTTAAAAAAACACCTCAAAAAGTATAAATCCCTAAAAAGAAAAAGATATAAACAGATTAAGTCATACAGTCTAAAACACATCCATATACCAATCACCTTCAATCGAAAGGATGAACTTGGAACAACCTCTACGAACAGAATAGGAAGAATAGTAGGTAATAGTGAACTATAAATAGAATCAGGATAGAAGTAGATTTATGGAATGTCATTCCTCACCCATCCTTTTCATTCACTTATCAAATACATCTCTTATTCCACAATTATACAGTAAGGAAAAAAAATATATCAAAAATATGCAACTTGGTCCATGGATCATTCTTCATATATTTTGAAATCTTAAAATTTCCCTGACCTTTTTGGAATTTCCCTGACTTTCAGCATATTTTAAAACGTTTCCCTGACTTTCCCTGACCAAATTTTTTTTTCCCTGACTTTCCCTGACATTCCCTGACTTTCCAGAAAGTGTGAACCCTGATATAGTGGCGGCTCGTCCATAGGCACTGCGGAACTGCAGCCCCCCAAAAAAATTTCAGAACTAAGCCACAACTACTAAACAGTATTTGTTATTTCCTTGTAACTCTCTCTCTCTCTCTCTCTCTCTCTCTCTCTCTCTCTCTCTCTCTCTCTCTCTCTCTCTCTCTCTCTCTCTCTCTCTCTCTCTCTCTCTCTCTCTCTCTCTCTCTCTCTCTCTCTCTCTCTCTCTCTCTCTCTCTCTTATATATATATATATATATATATATATATATATATATATATATATATATATATATATATATATATATATATATATATATATATATATATATATATATATATATATATATATATATATATATATATATATATATATATATAAAATTTTCACATTCGAACAATTTATACCATAGAATATACAGTAATGGAAACTTCAAAAATTCTTTGTTCCCAAAATAGCTCTATACCGTATATTTTTACTTATGTAATCCGAGCGAGATGTGTCACCGTGATCGTAGCTTATAAAAGTAAGCTGGAACAAAAAGTGAATTTGTTCTTGCCTGATTTTTTTTTTTTTTTTGAACTTCACATTTATTCTCTTTAAGTTTCGATCATTTTTGTCATTTTAACTGATCGTTTTTCAAAACATTTCATTCGCAATAATGAAAGTTATATATATATATATATATATATATATATATATATATATATATATATATATATATATATATATATATATATATATATACACTCATATATATAATATTATATATATATATATATATATATATATATATATATATATATATATATAATTTATATATACATATATATATATATATATATATATATAACACTATATATATATATATTCTATACAGGGTTCACACTGAAATTTTGAATTTGATTTCCCTGACTTTCCCTGACCAAATCCGCAAATTTTCCCTGACCAGCGTGTTCGCTATTTTTGGCGTATAAAATATCTATTAATCATTATTGCAGCCTATTTACTCAGTTCATACATTAAATTATTGAAAATTTACTTTAGAAACTGTTCATCATCATGGATGAATTTAAAAAATATATTTTTTTTTAGTAATCAGCCTATACCTTCCCCATAGCCGTCCAACGCACTCCTTTTTTATTTTTCCAAAAGTAAACAGTTTTATTTATACAAAAAGAAAATAAATTAAAAGCTTACATTAATAGCCTAGGTGAATAACGTCCACTGTGATCACAAAAGTTCTAAATGGGGAGATTTAGGTTAACTTTTTCTTCTCAAGCATCTGAATTTTTGATTTTATAGCGTCTTCTTCTGTCAAAAGCTTTCAGTTTTAACATCTTTCTTTGCTCTTCAAGTTTATAGATCTGTATGGATAATTTTCTTTTTTCAACCTTTTTATTCTCTTCTTCTTTTTGGTTCTGTTTTGACTCTTTGAGATGTTCTTCATATCTCCTATGGGCAGCTCTTACATTTGTCAACATTTTTGAGTGATAGGAACTTTATGAATACTTTCATGAGATCTTATAGCATTGTGTACTGTTCTTTGAGAAATCAGACTATGTTCTTTCAGATTCTCCACTAAAATTGCTTAATTTATAGAAAACCCTCCTTCCACTGTCACATTTCCATGCAAAAATATCAGTCCTAATTTAATAATTTGCCACAATTCCACATAACATTGATTCCCAGGTATTATAGAAGAAAAAAACTAATCAAGTCTCTTAGAAAGACAATCACCATCCAAAAATATTTTGAATTTTAATTCAAGGGTAGAATGAGCTTCACTGCAAAGTAGAATGTATTGTGCTTAATAATCACATATTTACAATTCATCGGAACCATTTTAAAATTTGAAGCTACAGCACTATCTGGAAACATTAATTTAAATGTTTCCCTTATATCTGCACACGAGTTTAAAGACATTTTATCATCCACCACCTTTAATGCTCATAGTATTTCAGATCTTGTAACATCGTCTTTAATGCAAAAAGATGAAACTGATTGATAAACTGGTTTTGGTTGGTTATTAATAGAACACTCAGGGTCATTTACAATCGGTTGAGTATGATTAGAAGTTGATGGAATGGCATAATTTTCAGTGCACACACTTTCACTAATATTGGTATTATTAACCCCACCATAACGAAAAAGAAAGTTTTTCAATGATGGTTGGTCCTGCTGAGTTTTGATTAAATTCAAATGAGTTTCCCCTCTTGAATGTGAAACTTCGGCTTGGCGTCCCATGTTAGATAGATCAAAGTTCTTTTTACATACTTTACAGTATGCCTTGGAACTATCAGGTCCTTTACCCAACCACCTGATAAACTGTGGGTTCAGTTTGACATCCAACCACTGGTCGTTAAAGTTAGTTTTTTTGTTTGAAGTCATTTTATAAATAAATAATAAATATCTTCAACTGCACAAAAATCCAAAATCACTTCATCAAACCTCAAAAAAAAAAAACATCTCAAAAAGTATAAATCCCTAAAAAGAAAAAGATATAAACAGATTAAGTCATAAGTCATACAGTCTAAAACACATCCATAAGGATGAACTTGGGACAACCTCTACGAACAGAATAGGAAGAATAGTAGGTAATAGTGAACTAAAAATAAAAAGAAACAGGATAGAAGTAGATTTATGAATTGTCATTCCTCGCCCATCCTTTTCATTCACTTATCAAATACATCTCTTATTCCACAATTATACAGTAAGGAAAAAAATATATCAAAAATATGCAACTTGGTCCATGGATCTTTCTTCATGTTTTGAAATTTTAAAATTTCCCTGACTTTTTTTGAATTTCCCTGACTTTTAGCATATCTTAAAACGTTTCCCTGACTTTCCCTGACCAATTTTTTTTCCCTGACTTTCCCTGACCTTCCCTGACTTTCCAGAAAGTGTGAAAGTTATATATGTATATATATATATATATATATATATATATATATATGGTATATATATATATATATATATATATATATATATATATATATATATATATATATATATATATATATATATATATATATGGAGCCTCTATAAGAGCCACAATCCATATCTCAAAAACTACAACAGCTACCAGGAAAAGGAATACATTGCTGGAATGCTGGTATAATTTTAGAAGAAAAAATGTAAAAAAAAAAAAAAAAAAAAAAAATTACATTAAATACTCAAAGATACAATAGCTATAGGAAAAGGAATACATTTTGGAATCCTCTAGTAAAATTTTAGTTAGGAAAATGTAGAAAAAAATCATAAAAAAAAAAATTATTGTTAATAATTATAGTAATATGGTAGAAAGCCTATTTAGAGACCTTTTTATACGTTACGTTAAAATGAATAGACTTTCTATTAAATTTTTTTTTTTTTTAACTAAAGAATACCCCAAGGGTATACCGCACCGATGGCAGGAGTCGGGGTCTCTCGGCCTTCCGGGGAACTACGGGGTAGGATTTAATTCACCTCCGAGGAGGAGTCTCTGGAACCTCCGTTGCTTTGGTATTTTAGGGTGTCGGGGGGTTCCTCCGCCCCGCCCCTACGGGGTATGGAAAACGTCCCCCTGTGTTCCCGTCCTCGAGCCCCCTACACATTTGCCATCACATTACCTTTACACAATTAATATATATATATATATATATATATATATATATATATATATATATGTATATATATATATATATATATCATATAACATGCAAAAATGTATATTTTTTATAAATTACTAAACTCGACTTCCCCCAAAAAAAAATAATGAATTTTTGTTTTAATTTTTTTTTTTTTTTTTTACATTTTTCCTTACTAAAATTTTACAAGGATTCCAAAATTTTTCCCTGTAGATATTGTAGTTTTTGAGATATATTTTTTTTTCTTTTTCACTATAATTTTACCAGGATTTCAACTATGTATTCCCCTTTCCCTGTAGCTATTGTAGTTTTCTGAGATATTTATTCTGGCTCTTCTAGAGGTTATTTATATATATATATATATATATATATATATATATATATGCTAATATAACTAATAATATATATATATAAAATATATATATGCCTATATAAAGCTTTTTCTCATATAAATATATATATATATATATATATAAAACAGCACACCCCCTTGCACAAGAACCACGAGCCGCCTATATATGCTTATATAATATATATATATATATATATATATATATATATATATATATATATATATATATATATACAATATATATATATATATTCGATATATATATATATATATATCAGGGATGGGGAGTCGGGAGTCGGGAGTCGGGAGTCGAGCGTTTTCAGGGGTAAGGAGTCGGAGTCGGAGTCGGGAGTCGATTTCCCAAAAAGTTGGGAGTCGGAGTCGGGAGTCGAGTAAAAAAAACGACTCCTTTCGACTCCCAAAACAATTTTGTATAAACTTTTCACACAAAAATTTGGAAAAACTTAATTGAATTTTTATTATAAAAGACGTACATTTTTTTATTTTGACATTTGTTTGTAGCCAATTTAAGTTGTTTATTTTTAACTGGTTATAAAATAAAGGTTATAAAACTGATTATAAAATAAAATGTACTTGACTACTTGTGTATTGTGCATTAACGAATTATCAACAGCGAGCGATGCTATTAATAATCATACAAAATTTAAAGTCAAGTAGAGTACATAACTGATTTTAAAATATAGAGTCACACCAATTATAAGATAGTTGCATAAGCTAAAAGAATCGGATAGATATACTATACATTTATGTACAACAACTGTGCTGGCGCTCACGTTGTGGTTGTGTCAGCATTTCAAATATTTCCGTACCTAATGCCGTGAATTTCTAATATATATATTTAATTTTTTGGTGTGTAGACACGCGAAAATATATCTATCTACCCACAACCAGTAAGTGGTGGTAAGATAATTTAATAAATAATTAATCAGTTTGATAAAAATATAAATAATTAATCAGTTTGATAAACAAATAATTATTTTTCTTTCGTTTGGCAGGGGTTTGTAGTTTGTGAGCAAATGACCTTGATTATTTTGACTCAGCAGCAAGTGTTACTAGCGTTATATATATATATATATATATATATATATATATATATATATATATATATATATATATATATATATATATATATATATATATATATATATATATATATATATATATATATATATATATATATATATCAGTGGCGACTCCAGCAACTTTTTGCTACTCTCTCTCTCTCTCTCTCTCTCTATATATATATATATATATATATATATATATATATATATATATATATATATATATATATATATATTATATATATATACAAATTTATAACTACAACATATATTTGTATTTGTGTTCAAAACTGAATTCCGATATATATATATATATATATATATATATATATATATATAGGCCAGCCTCTAGAAGAGCCACAATCCATATCTCAAAAACTACAACAGCTACCGGAAAAAGGAATACATTGCTGGAATCCTGGCAAAATTTTACCGAGGAAACTAAAAAAAAAAAAAAAAAAAAAAAAAAAAATCATATCTCCAAAACTACAAAACCTACAGGGAAATGAAATACATTTTTGGAATCCTTGTAAAAATTTTAGTTTAGAAACTGAAAAAAAAAAATAAATAAAAAAAAAAGAAAAAAAAATAATAAAAAGAAGTTATTTATTTTTTAAATGAAAAAGAAAATATATATATATATATATATATATATATATATATATATATATATATATATATATATATATATATATATATATATATATATATATATGTTTACTCTCTCCTCCTCATAAAATCTTCTCTCTTCATAATATATGTATGTATGTATATATATATATGTATCTATATATGTATATATAATATATATTATATATATAATAATATTATATATGTATGTATATATATATATGCATATATCACATATCACTCAATATCATATCACTTGGAGGTATCATTATATATATAATATATGAAGCTATAATAATATAATATATATAATATATATATATATATATATATATGTAATAATAATAATATCAACAATAATAATAATAACAGCAATGTAACTATATATATATCATATAATATTCGAATATGTATATTACGTAATATTGGGTTGTTCAACTTTAAAATTAATGGTCAGAATAATAACAATAAAAATAATAACCAACAACAGTAATATATATATATATATATATATACTATATATATATATATATATATTATTTGTAAAGGTATTATACGGCAATGTAGGGGGCTCGAGCGGACGTGTTTTCCATACCCCGTAGGGGAGGGGCGGAGGAACCCCCGCGACTTCAAAAATACCAGAGCGGGGTTCAGGAGACCTCCCAGAGGGATGAATCCTACCCTTGCTGTCTCGGAAGACCGAGACTGAAATAGTCTGCAGTCAAATGGAAATACCCTTAAGGGTTTCTTTAGTTAAAAAGAAGCATAATTTAATAGAAAGTCTATTTATTTTAACGAGTAACCAATAAAAGGTCTCTAAATAGGCTCTCTAATCATATTACTATAATTATTAACAATAATTTTTTTTTTTTTTTTTTTTTTTTTTTTTTTTTTTTTACATTTTCCTATCTAAAATTTTACCAGGATTCCAAAAATGTATTCCTTTTCGCTGTAGCTATTGTAGTTTTTTTTTTTTTTATACATTTTCCGCACTAAAATTGGACCAGCATTCCAGCAATGTATTCCTTTTCCCGTTAGCTGTTGTATTATGGCTCTTCTAGAGGCTGACCATATATATATATATATATATATATATATATATATATATATATATATATATATATATATATATATATATATATATATATATATATATATATATATGGTAAAAGTTACTTAACGCCCACACGGAACGGGAGCTCGGATCAAAAAAAAATTTCACAGGTAGCCTCTATGATACATAAATAGATGTTTTAGGGTCGAAATGAATTTTTTTCTGAC